>CM069131.1:157702771-157762639 GCA_035221665.1 Okamejei kenojei
TGGCATCATGTTTGGCCAGCATTGTGGCCAAAGGGCTTGTTCCTTTGCTGTATTGGACACTTCTATATTTCTTTGGAGTAACCGGGAATGGAACTGAGGAGAAGAACAGAGAGCAAAAGCAAATTAAGGAAAATAAACACACATCAAGAAAATACTAACTTCAATCAAATGATGCAAATGATTTAAAGTCAGTAAAACTCCTTTAAGATTGCAGAATATGCAAGTTACAAGTATTTCTGTCCTACACCGTTCTACATGTCTAACCAGATTGTGTCACTTCAAATAGTTCATGGAGAAATTGCACATCTCATTTCTAAGGAAGAAAAATGGCATTGCAATAAACAAAAATCTCCCACCAGTATTAGACTGCCCCATGACCTTTCAATAACTTTACCATTACCAGATCTCTCAACCGTCACATCATATAAAGAGTTGTAACATACCAGCATAAAAAGGTCCTTTGCCTCACCAATATGCCAGGCCAACCAACAAGCATCATCTTCTATCTAAATTCCTACATTAAGCCCATTTTTGTCTTTGAAGCATAAGATTTTCGTTATAACTTATGAGTAACCAATTAACTAAAAGCTATTTCCACCATACTGCATATGTTGGAGCTAATCTCATGTCATGGATGAGTGCAGCACCAATAACTCTCAAGAAGTATTGATACCATTCGGACAACACAGATAAATTTGGCAACCACCCTCCATCACAAACATGAGCGCGCTCCTCACCCAGCACCGTGCAGCTTCGCATTTATCATCAGCACAATGCACTGCTGTTACTTGTTCAAAGATTTTCTAAACAAGTTTTGAAATCTACAGTCCTGCCACCCTGCATAGTAATGTACTTATTACTGGCAGGTTTCCCCTCGAAGCTCACATCATTAAGATTTTAAAATATATTCCATTCATTCACTGTTACTGGCCAACACCCCCTAGAACTGCCTACCTCACCAATCTCAGGAAGTACATCCACTATACATGACAATGGCCGAGCAAGCAGATTACTTCCTACATGAAGTGAGTCCACTTTCAGAATAGTTCATGGAGAAATTGCCACATCTCATTTTAGGAAGAAAATGGCAGTGCAATACAACAAAAATCTCCCACCAATAGTTAGACTGCCCCATGAACCCTAGTTAATTTACAATATACCACTTAAATGATCTGGATGAAGGGAATTGAAGCAATATCTCCAAGTTGCAGATGACACTAAGCTGGGGGCAAAGTTAGACTGTGAGGAGGATGCTAGGAGACTGCAAGGTGACTTGGATAGGCTGGGTGAGTGGGCAAATGTTTGGCAGATGCAGTATAATGTGATAAATGTGAGGTTTATCCACTTTGGTGGCAAAAACAGGAAGCAGACTATTATCTAAATGGTGGCCGATTAGGAAAAGTGTATATGCAGCGCGACCTGGGTGTGTCCATGGTACACCAGTCATTGAAAGTAGGCATGCAGGTGCAGCAGGCAGTGAAGAAAGCGAATGTATGCTAGCTTTCATAGCAAAAGGATTTGAGTATAGGAGCAGGGAGGTTCTACTTCAGTTGTATAGGGTTTTGGTGAGACCACACCTGGAGTATTGCGTACAGTTTTGGTCTCCAAATCTGAGGAAGGACATTATTGCCATGGAGGGAGTGCAGAGAAGGTTCACCAGACTGATTCCTGGGATGTCAGGACTGTCTTATGAAGAAAGACTGGATAGATTTTGTTTTATACTCTCTAGAATTTAGGAGATCGAGAGGGGATCTTATAGAAACTTATAAAATTCTTAAGGGATTGGACAGGCTAGATGCAGGAAGATTGTTCCCAAAGTTGGGAGGTCCCAGGACAAAGGGATCACAGCTTAAGGATAAGGGGGAAATCCTTTAGGACCGAATGAGAAAGGACTTTTTTTCACACAGAGAGTGGTGAGTCTCTGGAACTCGTTGCCACAGAGGGTAGTGGAGGCCAGTTCATTGGCTATATTTAAAAGGGAGTTAGATGTGGCCCTTGTGGCCAGGGGGGAGCAGAGGGTATGGAGAGAAGGCAGGTACGGGATACTGAGTTGGATGATCAGCCATGATCATATTGAATGGCGGTGTAGGCTCGAAGGGCCGAAGGCCTAACTCCTGCACCTAATTTTCATGTTTCGATGTTTCGCTCATTCTTCAATTCAATTAAGGAATGCCTTGGACTTTGCTAGAGGCAGGAAACATGTTCCCGATGTTGGGGAGTCCAGAACCAGGGCCACTGTTCAAGAATAAGGGAATAAATAAGCCATTTAGAATGGAGATGGAAGGAAACACCTTTCACACAGAGTTGGGAGTTTGTGGAATTCTCTGCTCAGAGGCCAGTTCTCTGGAAACTTTCAAGAGAGAGGCTAGATAGGGTTCATGAAGATAGCAGAGTCAGGGGATATGGGGAGAAGGTAGGAACGAGGTACTGATTGTGGATGATCAGCCATGATCACATTGAATGGCGGTGCTGTCGTGAAGGTCCGTATGGCCTACTCGAGCACCTATTGTCTATTGAAATAATACTTTTTTAGTTTTGCCAGTGACACCACATTTCATGACCAAATAAAAATCAATAAATTTTAATCGTGACATGAGACCAACGATGTCCCCAGTCAAAACACTGTCGTATTATTTTGAATTGATTTATTATACTATGGATCTGATGTAGGGAGGAGATGGAGGCGCATATTACCCACAGTCATTAATTCCCAACTATTCTAAAGCCCAATAAAAACAGAAGTGAATGGGAACAGAAGATATAGAGCCATACAGTTATAGAGTGATACAGTGGGGGGGGGGTGGGGACAACAGCCCTTCGACCCAACTTGCCCACATCAGACAACATGTCCCAGCTACACTAGTCCCACCTGCCTGCGCTGTTTCATATCCATCTAAACATGTCCTATCCATGCACCTGTTAAACTGTTTCTTAACATTGGGCTAGTCCCATCCTCAACGACCTCACCTGGCAGCTTGTTCCATACACCCACTACCCTTTGTGTGAAAAAGTTACCCTTCAGATTCCTATTAAATCTTTTTCCCCTTCACCTTGAAACCTATGTTCCTCTTTTCTCCATCCCCTACTCTGGACAAGAGACTCTTGCATCTACCCGATCTATTCCTCTCATGGTCTTATACACCTCTATAAGATCACCCCTCATCCTCCTGCCCTTCAACGAATAGAGACCCCAGCCAAATTAACCTCTGCCTATAGCTCACACCCTCTAGTCCTGGCAACATCCTCGTAAATCCTCTCTGAACCCTTTCAAGCTTGACAATATCTTTCCTATAACATGGTGCCCAGAACTGAGCACAATATTCTAATTGCGGTCTCACCAACTTATACAACTGCAACATGACCTCCCAACTTCTATACTGAAAGTTGGTCAGAACCAATTAAAAATGGTGAAAACTTTCCAAATAACTAGAAAAGGGAAACGGATAACTGCTTTCTTAGATGACTGATCTCCAGCTTGGGCAAGAATTGATTGTCAATATTGCATTTTCATACAAGGTCAGGCTTGAATTAGGGCATGTTCTCCATTACTGTTAGAAGTCTCCATTGAAAGACTTCTCCAAGTTGTGATTGATTTAAGGTCAAAGGAAAGCTGAATAATGGTTTGGTCTGATAATGGTTTGCTCTTTGGTCTGCCAGAACAAGCACTATCCCAGTCTCCATTTAGCTCAGAGATTGGTCCGGAATATATCTTCATGGATAGTGTGGGAAAAGTATACGAGAAAGGGCAGCCTGTGCTATTATCACTGGGTAGTCCAATTCCCTGTTTAAACATGGGAATGATGGGATGTATGATCCTATAGAGGTTACTGGCAATTTATTCTCCTCCTACCATTCACGCCTACTCCCCACTATTTCCAGTAAAATCTCTTCACGATGAGTATCCCTTTTCTCACTATTTTCCTCTCACATCTCCCCTGTGTACTTGCTCTCCCAACCTCTAATGTAAAATCACTGAATTTACAGCATAGGACAAATCGGTAGGTACCCCGACTGATTTTCCCCTGCCCCACTGATCTTCATATGAGAACCATTTCCCCATTTAAATGTGTCAGGAAGAACTTTTACCAATGGCAGGAGGGCCCATCACTAATGGAGAGAAATATAAATCATCAGGGGGGCATCATTCTCCTGATCACGTCCCCCATTGACCCTTCATGGCCACAGTTCCGGTAGTGTGGAAGGACTACATTTGAGTCACCCGGAGATTTATGTCTCCCATTCCAATGTGGATAAGTTGACGCCAGTAACTTCACAAGAACAATGGAAGATGGGAAGTGAACTTACAAATGGTGTGGATACAATTATTTTTTTTTTTAAAACGTGAAATGTATTTTGTATCCATCACCTCTGTATTTTTCCCCCCCCTTTCTGAACCATTGATATTCAACAGTTGTTATCCCTGTTGCTTCGCAATAGAGTCTCACTGACTGCCAGCCAGAACTGCGTGGGAAACCGGCTGAACGAGAATCTTCAATGAAGCTGGGGGGGAATCAAAGAGGTTCAAAGTCATTATCACATATGGTGAGCTGTGTCCGAAACCTAAACATAATTACAACAGACTTGGAAGCATAAAAAAATCAAGCAGCATCAGTGAGAAAAGAAAAATAATCTATGTTTTTCATGATACTAATGCGACTTTGTTTAATGTATTAATGAATTGTACATCTCCAACGGTTTTTTGGACTTTAGACACTAAGTCAACAACTCCATCTACTTTGGGAAAATGGAAAGACGAGCACATTTAAGTTGCAAAGAGAGGACGTTGGATTGAACAGAGGAAACGTCTATCAAAGACCTGGAAGTAACAGTCATCAAGGAAATTACTTTAAAAATAGGTAATTGGGACACAATTGTATAGAAACAATTTAAAATATAATAAATTGTAATAGAAAGTGGTAGCACACCTGAAATTGTGAAATCCCGAGAGTTGTAAAGTGCCTAGTCCTAGATGAGGGGCTACTCCTCCCGTTTTTTTTGCAAGACATTCTTGATTAGTACAAATGTTAGAGGTTATGGGGAGAAGGCAGGAGAATGGGGTTACGGAGGGTGAGAGACAGATCAGCTAGGATAGAATGGCGGAGTAAACTGATGGGCCGAATGGCCTAATTCTACTATTTCTTATGACCGTTGGAGCAAGAGCTCAAAGACAGAAAAGTCAGAGTTGAGAGGACAGAGAATTAAAATGAGAAGATTATTGGAAAATCAGCGCTGCCCTTGCAAACTGAACACAGGTGTTCTGCAAAGTAGTCACCCAACAACATTTAGTTTTCTTCATGTGGAGGATACTAACATCACAAGCACCGTGTTCTATATACTAAATTAAAAGAAATGCAAGTGAACTGTGTTTCACCTGGAAGAGCTGCTTGAGTTACTGAGAGTGGGAAGGAAAGAGATTAAAAGGGCAGGTTGCATTTCATATAGTTGCTGCGAGATGGGATGTGGTTGATGAAAATTGGAAAGTAGACAGTGCACTCACAGAGGGACCAGTCCCCTTCAGAATGCTGAAAAGTGAGGGTTAAATATGAATCACTGCATTTCTTCCAATTTAATGTGCGATGCAATCAATGCTCACGAAATGGGATCTCTACATTGGAGAAACCAAACACAAGGCCGGCAATAGCTTCATAGAATACCCAGTACACATGAGTTAAGAACTCATGATGCTAACACCTGGCAGTGCATTCCACCATCCACTGTGTTAACGTAACATGCGCTCAAGATGATCTTTTGACAGGAATCCACGGATTTAAGACTTCCAATCAAGATGAGCTAAGTAAACCAACCACTATTATCAATGCTGAGAAATAAGAGTCTTGGTAAACTTTCACTTTGAAAGAACCTTGGTGATGTACCTCTGTAGCTTTGCCTTTAAGGAGGCCCAGTAGTGAACTTGAATACTGAATTTTAAAACTTCCACTCCTTTTGTAAGCCCGTGAAGGATCTCTGAATAAGTTTATCAACATTTAACACCATTACATTGAGCATCATCCATACATGGTGGTGTGTTAAATACACCATACCGCACACCTTAAAACAGAACCAGTTGCTGCAACCCATGTAGAACATTGAATTGCACATTAAATACTGCCTTTCACCTTTATATAAAGCGACAGCAAAACAAATGTAGTGACATCTTTCATTCTGAAACTCAGGGTCTTTTAGCAAACTATTTCCTTGCATTGTGGAACACACGACTCAAACAAACCTGAAATTCGCAGAAGCTGAAAAGCTTCCGTGTGCCCCATAGCTTGAAGGAAATCCAAGAGGTCCTCTCACGGTAACACCCCCCTACTGCCCATCAAGTAGGAGCAAGCTTCGGCTGGGGCTTCCATCTGAGTCCAGCGTTTTTAGTGAGCATTTGTCAAGATCCTCTGAGCTGGAGAGGAAATAATTACATGTCTTCTTTGAAATTGTGAACGAACAGAGCAAAACTACAGTACAAGAACAGGCACTTCAGCCCACAATGTCTGTGCCAAACATGGAGCCAAGATAAGCTAATATCATCTGCGTGCACATGATCCATATCCTTCCATATCTATGTGCTTATCCAAAACCCTCTAAAATGCCACTATCGTATCTGCCTCCTCCACCACTCTTGGCAGAACAACCCAGGCACCCCACCACCCTCCGTATAAAACTTTGCCCCCTCTCACTATTGTTATGTACTTCTAGTAGGTCTCAACACTGGTGCCCCTCAAAGATGTATTCTCAGTCCCCTACTGTACTTCCTACATACTCATGACTGTGCGGCCAAATTTGGTTCTAACTCCATTTACAAGTTGTCGGATGACACCACTGTGGTGGGCTGGATCACAAACTATGACGAGCTCTTCCATGAGCTAAAGTACTGCCCATTTCATCTCTAACCATTACGGACATTGAACTTTATGCCTCTGGAATTGGTAAGCTACAATGCTGAGAACTATATTCTGCACTTTGTATCTTCCCCTTTGCTTTACCTATTGTACTTGAGTTGGTTTGAGAATGGTATTACCCGATGGTATTAATTGGATTGATATAACCAAATTGGCAAAATAGATCCAATAATTTTATATTAAATTTAGCAAAAGGTCTAACTAACTTAATGCACCAATGAAACCAAGAAGGGAATCTAGATAAAAATCTTTGTGTTGTTAATATAATAAACAAAAGCAAGTTACCATGAGAGACTTTGAGGAAATTAGATTAAAATGTTGTAGAGGCAATTAAAATGCTTATGCAAAATAAATTATTGCCGTCATCACCTTCCCATCTCCTCAGCCTCCACCACCCACTCCTTCCTGAATCTTATGTAGATTGTGCGCTATATCTTAAATATGTTCACACCTCACTGCTGAGCTATCAGACCTGCTCCAGCAATTCAAGTGATCATGGTCAAACTAAATGTAACCTCAACTCTGCATTCCTATTTCCCCATGGTAACTTTTCAATTCCTTGCTCACCATATATCCATCTACCTCTGCCCAAAAATATTCACATACTCTTAATATTTCCACCGTTCTTTCACAAAGTTAGTTACAAACACTCATGACCCTTTGTAAGATGTTGTTTTTACATGAATAGGAAAGGTTTAGATGGATATGGGCCAAAAGCTGGCAGGTGGAAGCAGTGTAGATGAGGCATCTTGGTCGGCCTGGGCAAGATTGGGCCATAGGGTCTGTTTTCGTGCTGCATGACTCGAGGACTTCAGGAGTCCTGACCCAAAACGCCACCTGTCCATGCTCTCCAGATATGCTGCCTGGCCTGCTGAGTTACTCCAGTACTTTGTGATTTTTTTAAATCTATAAAACATTGGTTCGGCTACATTTGGAGTATTGTATGCAGTACTGGTTACCCAATTAAAGGGAGGATTCAGCCTTTTTTCTCTGGATTGGAGGGCATTAGCTGCAAGCAGAGATTAGACAAATACGGATTGTTTTCTCTGGAATATCATAGGTCACGGGAGACCAAATAGAAGTATAATAACATTATAAAAGGTAAAGATAGGGTAGGTAGTCAGAAGCCTTTTCCCTGCGTGGAAATGTCTAATATTAGAGGACATAGCTTTAAGGTGAGACAGGAAAGTCTCAAGAAAACACAAAGTACTAGAGGAACTCAATGGTCAGGCAGCATCTGTACAGGGAACAGACAGATAATGTTTTGGTTTGGCTCAGGTATGTGCCTCGAAAATGCTGTTGGTAGAAGCAGACACAAAAGTTGGTGTTTTATAAGGCTTTTTAAAAAGTCACGAGAATATGAAGGGAACGGAGGGATATGGATCATCTGCAGGCAGAAGTGTTTAGTTTAATTTGGCATTATGTTCAGCACAAGCATTGTGGGCAGTGGAGTCTGGTCCAGTACTGTACTGTTTCTCCATTCTACATCCATGAAAATGTAGTAAGAGTCACTCAGTTCACAGGCAATTAGAAATGAGAAATAAATGCTAGCCTAATCCTAAAACTGAATTTTTTAATAAGTGTATTAAAAATGGTTATCAGGGTAACTTTCAGCGATGTGTCCTTGTTATTACCACCATATTGAGTCACCTTTAGCAAAGGGCGAGTTTAGCTTTAAAATGCAGTTCTTGTTAAAAAATAGAAAAACACAGAAAATGGTGGAAAATCTCAGCAAGACAGGCAAGAGATGCTGAATTAACGCTTCAATTCCCAATGCGTGTAGTTTGGCATTGAGGTTTACTTGCTATAAGCCATCTGCAGGTAGAATAAAGTAGGTAGAACAAGGTCCAATATTTCTCCTGACAATATTACCTGAGTTTGAAACGCTTGTCAGCTCCCACGAATTCCGCCAGCTTCCTCCACCCACGACCATCAGTCTTGTCCAACAGGTCGCTTAATTTCTTTAGCGTCTGTTCCTTCAGGCTGTTGATGTTAGACGGCGGGTGCTGCATGGACTCTGCCATTGCAGCGAGTGGGTGAAAAGGAGCAAAGCCTCCAGCTCCGGCAGCCGCCACCGCCCAACGCACCTGGTAGACGAGACACCTTCAGTCACTCTTCAAACGCTGCTCTCCAACCAACACCTTTCAAAGCACACAAAAAAGTGTAACACTTTCTGGAATCGGTGACTTCAAACCACAGATACTAGGGACTAGAGGCTCCTCTGGTATCTTTGTTTCAATCAGCTGATGTCGAAAAAAAAATACAACGTAAAGTGTGCAAAGTTAATCTCAGACAATTCTTTTTTTTCCCCATTCACGGTCTCACTGCTCCATTTAAATCATTCCTCTCCCAGTATTAAACCCATCACATCTCTGCTTGCTATTGCACTCGCCGATTAACCGACGTGTTTAAGCACAGCGAACGACATGGAACTGTCTGTGAAAGCCGGTGAACCACACACTTCCTGGTCCTAAGCCGATACATGGCTGAGGCACACCCCAGCAACAAAGGCAGCTGGGATTTGTAGTTCTCACAGAAACATAGAAAAATAGGTGCAGGAGTAGGCCCTTCGAGCCAGCACCGCCATTCAATATGTTCATGGGCTGATCATCTAAAATCAATACCCCGTTCCCGCTTTTCCCCATATCCCTTGATTCTTTTAGCCCTAAGAGCTAAATCTAACTCTCTCTTGAAAACATCCAGTGAATTGGCCTCCACTGCCTTCTGTGGCAAATAATTCCACAGATTCACAACTCTCTGGTGAACAAGTTTTTCCTCATCTCAGTCCTAAATGGCCTACCCCTTATTCTTACAATGTGATCTCTGGTTCTGGACTCCCCCAACATCGGGAACATTTTTCCTGCATCTAGCATGTCCAACCCTTTAAGAATTTGTCATGTGCATCAATGATCTGGATGATGGGGTGGAAAATTGGATAAGTAAGTATGCAGATGATACTAAGATAGGTGGTATTGTGGATAATGAAGTAGATTCTCAAAGTCTACAGAAAGATTTGGGCCATTTGGAAAAGTGGGCTGAAAGATGGCAGATGGAGTTTAATGCTGATAAGTGTGAAGTGCTACATCTTGGCAGGACAAATCAAAATAGGACGTACATGGTAAATGGTAGGGAATTGAGGAATGCTGTGGAACAGAGGGATCTAGGAATAACTGTGCATAGTTCCCTGAAGGTGCAATCGCATGTAGATAGGGGTGGTAAAGAAAGCCTTTGGTGTGCTGGCCTTTATAAATCAGAGCATTGAATATAAGAGTAGGGAAGTAATGTTAAAATTGTACAAGGCATTGGTAAGACCAATTCTGGAGTATGGTGTACAATTTTGGTCGCCTAGTTATAGGAAGGATGTCAACAAAATAGAGAGAGTACAGAGGAGATTTACTAGAAATGTTGCCAGGGTTCCAGCAACTATGTTACAGAGAAAGGTTGAACAAGTTAGGTCTTTATTCTTTGGAGCGCAGAAGGTTAAGGGGGGACTTGATTGAGGTCTTTAAAATGATGAAAGGGATAGACAGAGTTGACGTGGATAAGCTTTTCCCATTGAGGGTAGGGAAGATTCAAACAAGAGGGCATGACATGAGAATTAAGGGACAGAAGTTTTAGGGTAACGTGAGGGGGAACTTCTTTACTCAGAGGGTGGTGGCTGTGTGGAATGAGCTTCCAGCAGAGGTGGTGGAGGCAGGATCGATTTTAACATTTAAGAGTAAAGTGGATAGGTATATGGACGTGAAGGGAATGGAGGGTATGGTCTGAGTGCAGGTAGATGGGACTAGGGGAAAACAAATGGTCGGCACGGACTGGAAGGGCCGAGAGGGCCTGTCTCCGTGCTGTAATTTTATATGGTTATATGGTTAAATTTTATATCTTTCCATAAGATCCCCTCTCATCCTAAATTCCAGTGAATACAAGCCCAATCTACCCATTCTTTCATCATACGTTAGTCCTGCCATCCCAGGACGTAATCTGGTGAACCTACGCTGCACTCCCTCAATAGCAATAATGTCCTTCCCCAAAGTAGGAGACCAAAATTGCACATAATACTCCAGGTGTGATATCACCAACTGCAGTAGGACCTCCTTGCTCCTAAATTCAAATCCTCTCGCAATGATAGCCAACATGCCATTAGCTGTCTTCACTGCCTGCTGTATCTGCATGCTTACTTTCAGTGACTGATGTACAAGCATACCCAGGTCTCGCTGCACCTTCCCTTTTCCTAATCTGACACTATTCAGATAACAATCTGCCTTCCTGTTCTTGCCACCAAAGTGGATCTCAAATTTATCCACATTACACTGCATCTGCCATGCATTTGCCCACTCACCCAACCTATCCAAGTCACCCTGCAGCCTTATAGCATCCTCATCGCAGCTCACATTGCCAACCAGCTTTGTGTCATTCGCAAACTTGGAGATGTCACATTTAATTCCCTCATCTAAATCGTTAATATATATTGTAAATAACTGGGGTCCTAGCACCGAGCCTTGAGGCACCCCACTAGTTACTGCCTGCCATTCTGAAAAGGACCCGTTAATTCCTACTCTTTGCTTCCTGTCTGCCAACCAGTTCTCTATCTAATCAATACCCTACCCCCAAAATCATGTGTTCTAAATTTGCACACTAATCTCTTGTGTGGGACCTTGTCAAAGGCCTTTTCAAAGTCCAGACACATCACATCCACTGGCTTTCCCTTAGCCATTCTACTTGTTCGTCAAGCATGATTTCCCCTTCATAAATCCATGCTGACTTTGACCAATCCCGTCACTGCTTTCCAAGTGCGCTGCTATAACATCTTTAATAATGGACTGAAGCATCTTCCCCACTACTGATATAAGGTTAACTGGTCTATAATTCCCTGTTTTCTCTCTCCCTCCTTTCTTAAAAAGTGGAGTTAAATTGGCTACCCTCCAGTTCACAGGAACTGATCCAGATTCGAGAGAACATTGGAAAATGATCACCAATGCATCCACGATTTCTAGGGCCATCTCCTTGAGTATTCTGGGATGCAGACCATTAAGCCCTGGGGATTTATCTGCCTTCAGTCCCAACAGTTTACCTAACACCATTTCCTGACTAATGTAGATTCCCTTCAGTTCCTCCCTCTCACTAGATCCTTGGTCCCCTAGTATATCTGGTAGATTGTATGTGTCTTCATTCGTGAAGGCAAAACCAAAGTATTTGTTTAACTGTTCTGTCATTTCTTTGTTTCCCATTATAAATTCACCTGTATCTGATTGTAAGGGACCTACATTTGTCTTCACCAATCTTTTCCTTTTTACATATCTAAAGAAGCTTTTAGAGTCAGTTTTATATTCCCCACAAGTTTTTGTTCATGCTCTTTTTTTCCCCCTCTAAATTAACCCCTTTGTCCTCATCTGTTGACTTCTAAATTTCTTCCATTCCTCCAGTTTGCTGCTTCCTCTGGCCAACTTAAATGCCTTTTCCTTGGATTTAACGTTATCCTTGATTTCCCTCGTTAGCCACGGTTGAGCCGCCTTCCCCGTTTTATTTTTTCGCCGGAAGGGAGGAACAATTTCTGGAGTTCATCCATGCGTCTTCTCCACTGTCCAACCCTTTAAGTATATGTTGTTGGGAATTTTGAAAATTGTAAGGAAGATGAGTAGTTATAGTTTTGGGTTAACCCTGGAGCTCACATGCTGGAAGCATGATGGGAACATGCCCAACAATGTAGTCAGAATAGCAAAGCTAAATCATTCTGATGAAGACCAGACTTCCTTATCAGTAGGGGGGAAGGATAGTTCATTGTAGTTCTGTCTGGGTTCTTATCTGTAGCAATCTTGCATTACAAGCTGCTTTTGGTCAGTGTTTATCAGGGAAGTCTTCCAAAGGTTAACAAATTACCTCTTTTACGAGGGTGTTCCATTTGCCGGGATTATCCGGACATTTATGGTATCTACATGTGAGATATGTGGGTGGGTGATTTCCAAACAACAGGAATCAACGGGGAACAACAGGAAACGCCAGGATGAATTAAACACCAGCTCAGAATTAAAGTTAACATTGGGGAACCACAAAGATTATGGGTCACAGAGACATGGATTAATTACTGTTCATTTCAACTCCACAAGTAACCATTGTTTCATGAGGGTATAAGAATCCGACAGTTACTATAGGATTTGAAGTAGTTTGAGCTTGCTCACACTGCTTCCCAATGTACGTTGCTAAGGCCTTTATTAAACCAACTTGTTCGATAGACCGCCGATAAAAAAAACACATCGCGGAGCTGCGGGACTGTGGACGGCCAGCTGCGGGCGGCGAAGCTAAAGTTTACCATCGGGAGCCTGGGATCTCTCGCCGGATCACCAGTGGTGGAGCTCCATCCAGCGCCGCCTGTCGGCTTCGGAAGCTGCGGTCTCCGGTAAGGAAGCGGCCGTTCCAGGTTTTCCCAAGCCGCTGTGAGGATTCTCCCGACGTCGGAGCACCATCATCCGGTGAGAAGGGCCTGGAACATCGGGCCTCCATAAAGGCAACCGCGGAGGACAAAATAGGCCCGACTATGGGTGGACATGGGGATGGGGACTGGAGTTTGTGCCTTCCCTCACAGTGGGAACCATTGTGGGGGGATGTTTTTTATGTTTACATTTCTTTATTATTGTTATGTTTGTTTGTTTTTTTATGTGCTGCAATGGCAATACAGATTTCACTACACCAATTGGTGTATGTGACTAATAAAGAACCTTTGAACCTTCGACTCACCACTGATCTATGAGTTGTTTTATTTTGTGTCTGTGCCTCTCTGAGTAAAGTCAGTACAGATAAAGTACAAAATTCCAACAGTATAATTTGCCAGTCTATCCTAGCTAATTTCCGTCTCATACATTCAAAGTCTCCTTTCTTTAAGTTCCGGACCCCAGTCTCTGAATTAACCGTGTCACTCGACATCCTAATGCAAAATTCCACCATATTGTTTCACTGTTGCCCATGGGGCTTTACACAACAAGATCCTCCCTCATTACACAATACTCAGTCTAGGATGGCCTGTCCTCCAGTCGGTTCTTCTACATAATTGGTTTAAAAAACCATCCAGTATACATTCCAGGAAAACCTCCTCCTCAGCGCTGCTACTAATTTGGTTGGCCCAATCTACATCTTTTCTTTCCAAGTGAATTACAATCTGTCGTGGTAATTCTCCTGTGAAGGAAGGAACTGCAGGTGCTGGTTTAAATCGGCAATTCTTCTGTTCTCTTGTCACACCTTTGATAATCTCTACCTGACGATCTCACAAAAGTCTCAAAAGCACCTATCAGCAGAATTCATCACATGGATAGGTAATGTTTTGGGTCAGGACAGAGGTTCACATGCACCTCATCTACTGCATTCACAGAGAGTTTCATGCCCTTTGTGTGCTTTATGGTGCTTAATCGCCGAGTGTGATGGCAAGCATAGATTGGGAAGTTTAATACTAGGGAGACGAGTGGTTTAAATGGAGCAGCAAGATCGTCAGTGGGATAAGGGATTGTCTGAGATTGAACTGATCTGATTCAGGAACTAAAGACATCAGTAACTTTCTGTCTGAGCAAGGCCCTTACTCGAAAATCCACTTGTCCATGCCCTCCACATATGCTGCCTGACCTGATGAGTTTCTCCAGCATTTTGCATATGAGTGAGAATGGCTTTGTCATAGGCCCATTGGTTAGGATCATGGCTTGCCATTATGAAGCTGAATTTGAGGAGAATATTCAAAGTGCACCCCAGTTAATGAAGTCAAAGGTAGAGAGCTGCAGATGCTGGTTTACAAAAAAAACACAAAATGCTGGATTAATTCAGCGGATCAGGCAGCATATCTGGAGGATATGATTAGATGATGATTGGGTAGGGGCAGAGGGTCGCATGCACATCCTCTAACCTCATCTACTACATTCAGTGCTTCCAATGTGGCCTCTACGTCGGCAAATGAAAGTGTCGTCTAGGCAACCGCCATGGCATGCTGGATCCCTTGGTTGTGAAATAATTGAACACCCCTTCCTATAGCAACCTTTGTCTTGGGCATCCTCCATTGCCAGAGTGAGGTAACCCGCAAACTGGAGGAACAGCACCTATTTCTCTCCTCCCCACCCCCCCTTCTTTCCTATAGAAACATAGACACATAGAAAAATAGGTGCAGGAGTAGGCCATTCAGCCCTTTGAACATGCACCGCCATTCAATATGATCATGGCTGATCATCCAACTCAGTAACCAGTACCTGCCTTTCCATACCCCCTGATCCCTTTAGCCACAAGAGCCACATCCAACTCCCTCTTGAATATAGCCAATGAACTGGCCTCAACGACCTTCTGTGGCAGAGAATTCCAGAGACTCACTACTCTCTGTGTAAAGAATGTTTTCCTCATCTCGGTCCTAAAGGAACTCCCCCTTATCCTTAGACTGTGACCCCTTGTTCTGGATTCCCCCAACATCGGGAACAATCTTCCTGCATCTAGCCTGTCCAACCCATTAAGAATTTTGTAAGTTTCTATAAGATCCCCACTCAATCTTCTAAATTCCAGTGAGTACAAGCCGCGTCTATCCAGTCTTTCTTCATATGAGTCCCGAAATCCCAGGAATCGGTCTGGTGAACCGTCTCTGAATCCCCTCTATGGCAAGAATGTCTTTCCTCAGATTTGGAGACCAAAACTGTATGCAATACTCCAGGTGTGGTCTCACCAAAACTCTGTACAACTGCAGTAGAACCTCCCTGCTCCCAAACTCAAATCCTTTCGCTATGAATGCTAACATACGATTTGCTTTCTTCACTGCCTGCTACACCTGCATGCCTACTTTCAATGACTGGTGTACCATGACACCCAGGTCTCGTTGCATCTCCCCTTTTCCTAATCTGCCACCATTCAGATAATAGTCTACCCTCATGTTTTTGCCACCAAAGTGGATAACCTCACATTTATCCACATTATACTGCATCTGCCATGCATCTGCCCATTCACTCAGCCTACCCAAATCACCCTGCAGCCTCCTAGCATCCTCCTCACACCTAACTATACCCCCCAGCTTGGTGTCACCTGCAAATTTGGAGATGTTGCATTCAATTCCCTCGTCCAAATCATTAATGTATATTGTTAATAGCTGGGGTCCCAGCACTGAGCCTTGCGGCACTCTTTCTCTCACTCAGTACCCTTCCACTTATATTCCTTCCTCTGGCTCCATTCTTCACTCCTCATCTTACATCCTTTTGTCTCCTTTCTACATCTAGCATTTGTCAACCCATCAACCAATCAACACCCCCCCCCCCCCCCCCCCCCCCACTCTCAACCGTACCCACCCATCACTTGCCGCGCTTTGTCCTGCATCTAACCTCTTTTCCAGCTTTCTTCACCCTTCTATTAACAGTTTGAAGAAGGGTCCTGGCTTGAAATCTCATCTAGTCATATCCTCTAGAGATGCTACCAGACCCACTGTATCACTCCAGCACCACTATGTGTTTTTTTAATGGAGTCAAGGGCTTTCACGAGATCCAAGACATTGTCAATTCACAGAAGCACATGAGAGAATGGACCTTGTACTCAACATCTTCACTAAAAAATGTCCTGAACCAATCTACCCACAGCGTACAACATTGCACCTGATGATTAAAGGTCATGACAAGCCCCGAGAAAATGTGGACCATTTCTCATGTATGACCTCTTAGGCAGATATTGATGATTAAATTCACCATCATCTATCGTTGCAGCAGCACAGCCTTTTGTCATCTGAGGAAAAGGGTGCTTGAATGTCTGATGTGGCATAAAGTTTGTGGTCTACTGAGCAGGAGTGATACCTGCCCTACTTTTTGCTTCTGAGATCTGGACTGCATAGTAGGTCTCACGGTGCGAGTGACCCCGAGTGACAGACTCGTGGTTGTATACGAGATTCCAAGTTGATGTTCAAGTGTTTGAACCGAGTTCCCACCGGTATGGTAAGTTTGCCGTCTACTTGTAATTTCTGCGTTTACTCTTGAGTTACCAAGTTCCTCTCCCGCTCAGGGCGTGTGTTGTTGCCGCAGTCCCGGATTCGCATTTAAAGCACTCGGTTATCTTCAGCAGTTCAGGCGAGAAGTTTGGCAATATATTTGCATGCGCCCGATTTGACTTTAGAGAAATTCCAACAGAGAAAATAGGTTTTAGAGGACCTTGGAGGTGAGACGGGAAGGGATTGAGATGCTGAGATGGGGTGGGGGGTGGGGGGAGATGGGGTTGGGAGCGCTGAGGAAACTGACTGAAGAAGGTTGGGCGGGGAAGAAATGAGGGAAGGTCTAGAGAGGTAGTTGAGGGAATGGGGGGTGGAAGGGAGGGCGAGGGGTGATGGGGAGGAGGGTAATAGGACAGGTTGGGGGGGACGAGGGATGGTGGAATTGGGGAGAAGGCAAGGACTATAGGTGGGGAGGAGTGAGAGGGGGGGCTGGGAACGGCGTTGGGAACGGCGTTACCTAACCTAACCCCATTGAGATAATAATCTGCCGCCTTGTTTTTGCCGCCAAAGTGGATAACCTCACATTTATCTATATTATACTGCATCTGCCACGCATCTGCCCACTCACTCAACCTGTCCAGGTCCCCCTGCAACCTCCTAACATCCTCTTCACAGTTCACACTGCCACCCAGCTTTGTGTCATCCGCAAACTTGCTAGTGTTGCTCCTAATTCCCTCTTCCAAATCATTAATATATATGGTAAAAAGTTGCGGCCCAATTTTCTATCCATGTCAACACCCTACCCCCAATACCATGTGCTCTAATTTTTAGTCACCAGTCTCCCGTGCGGGACCTTATGAAGGGCTTTCTGAAAGTCTAGATACACTACATCCACTGGCACCCCTTTCATCCATTTTACTTGTCACATCCTCAAAAGATTCCAGAAGATTAGTCAAGCATGATTTCCCTTTCATAGATCCATGTTGACTTGGACTAACCCTTTTACTGCTATCCAAATGCTCCATTATTACCTCTTTAATAATTGACTCCAGCATCTTTCCCACCACTGAAGTCAGGCTAACTGGTCTGTAATTCCTGTTTTCCCTCTCGTTCCTTTCTTGAAAAGTGGGATAACTTTAGCTATCCTCCAATCCACAGGAACTGATCTTGAATCTATTGAACAATTGGAAAAATGATCACCAATGCGTCCATTATTTCTAGAGCCACCTCCCTGAGGACCCTGGGATGCAGACCATCAGGCCCGGGGATATATCATCCTTCAGTCCAATTAGCCTACCCAATACTATTTCTCACCTAATGAACATCTTTCAGCTCCTCTACCCCCTTAGATCCTCTGTCCCCCAGTACATCTGGGATATTGTTTGTGTCCTCCTTAGTGAAGACAGATCCAAAGTACCTATTCAACTCTTCTGCCATTTCCTTGCTGCCCATAATATTTTCACCCGTGTCTGCCTTCAAGGGACCCACATTTGACTTTGCTACTCTTTTTCCGTTAACATATCTAAAGAAGCTTTTACTGTCCTTCTTTATATTCTTGGTCAGCTTCCCCTCGTACTTCATCTTTTCAGCCCATATTGCCCGTTTTGTTTCCTTCTGTTGTCCTATGAAAGTTTCCCAATCCTCTGGCTTCTGGCTACTCTTTGCTGTGTTATACATCTTTTCTTTTAGTTTTATTCTCTCCATAACTTCTCTCGTCAGCCACGGTTTGCCTCCTACTCCCCTTAGAATCTTTCTTCCTTTTTGGAATGAAATGATCCTGCGTCTTCCGGATTTATGCCCAGAATATTCCTGCCATTGCTGTTCCATCGTCATCCCTGCTAGGATCCCTTTCCAGTCTACTTTGGCCAGCTCCCCTCTCATGCCTTCATAGTCCCCTTTGTTCAACTGCATCACTGCCACTTCTGATTTAACGTTCTCCTTCTCAAATTGCAGATTAAAACTAATCATATTATGATCACTACCTCCAAACAGTTCCTTTACCTCGAGTTCCCTTATCATATCTGGTTCATTAGACAACACAACATCCAGAATTGCCTTTTCTCTGGTTGGCTCCATTACAAGCTGCTCTTAGAATCCATCTTGGAGACATTCTACAACCATATAACCATATAACAATTACAGCACAGAAAACAGGCCCTCTCGGCCCTTCCAGTCCGTGCCAACCATTTGTTTTCCCCTAGTCCCATCTAACCTGCACTCAGACCATACCCCTCCATTCCCTTCACGTCCATATACCTATCCACTTTACTTTTAAATTTAAAATCGATCCTGCCTCCACCACTTCTGCTGGAAGCTCATTCCACACAGCCACCACCCTCTGAGTAAAGAAGTTCCCCCTCACGTTACCCCTAAACTTCTGTCCCTTAATTCTCATGTCATGCCCTCTTGTTTGAATCTTCCCTACCCTCAATGGGAAAAGCTTATCCACGTCAACTCTGTTTATCCCTTTCATCATTTTAAAGACCTCAATCAAGTCCTCCCTTAACCTTCTGCGCTCCAAAGAATAAAGACCTAACTTGTTCAACCTTTCTCTGTAACATAGTTGCTGGAACCCTGGCAACATTCTAGTAAATCTCCTCTGTACTCTCTCTATTTTGTTGACATCCTTCCTATAATTAGGCAACCAAAATTGTACACCATACTCCAGAATTGGTCTTACCAATGCCTTGTACAATTTTAACATTACTTCCCTACTCCTATATTCAATGCTCTGATTTATAAAGGCCAGCACACCAAAGGCTTCTCTTTACCACCTATCTACATGCGATTCCACCTTCAGGGAACTATGCACAGTTATTCCTAGATCCCTCTGTTCCACAGCATTCCTCAATTCCCTACCATTTACCATGTACGTCCTATTTTGATTTGTCCTGCCAAGATGTAGCACTTCACACTTAACAGCATTAAACTCCATCTGCCATCTTTCACCCCACTTTTTCCAAATGGCCCAAATCTCTCTGTAGACTTTGAAAATCTACTTCATTATCCACAACACCACCTATCTTAGTATCATCTGCATACTTACTTATCCAATTTTCCAACCCCATCATCCAGATCATTGATGTACATGACAAACAACAGTGGACCCAACACAGATCCCTGAGGCACCCCACTGGTCAGCCACTGTTGAATCCATCTTGCTACTCCGCCATTAACACCCAAAGATTGAACCTTCTTAACCAACCTTCCATGGGGAACCTTGTCAAAGGCCTTACTGAAAATCCATATAGACAACATCCACTGCTTTACCCTCATCAATTTCCCTAGTTTACCGCTTCAAAAAATTCAAGAAGGTTTGTCAAACATGACCTTCCAGGCACAAATCCATGTTGACAGTTCCTGATCAGACCCTGTTTATCCAGATGCTTATATATATTATCTCTAAGTATCCTTTCCATTAATTTGCCCCCACTGACGTCAAACTAATAGGTCTATAATTGCTAGGTTAATCTATCCTGCCAAAGCACTGCTGTAATATCTTCTCTGACAAGCAATGCAACACCTCCCCCTCTGGTCCCTCCAATTCTATCACACCTGAAGCACCGAAATCCTGGAATAATTAGTTTCCAATCACAGCCCTCCTGCAAACCATGTTTCACTGATTGCCACAACATCATATTTCCAGGTGTCAATCAGGCTCTAAGTTCATCCACCTTACTTATAATGCTCCTAGCATTAAAATATACACATTAGTAACCCACCATCCCTTATTCTCTGTCTATTATCTTTTTCATCTTTCTCGCCTACATTTTGGATCCGAGTGCTTCCCTTCTCTGCCTCTTGCCCCACACCCTGACCCCAAGTTTGGTTCAGCACCCCCAAACTCTCTTTCTTGGGGGTCCTGAACCAACCTGATTTTCCCAGTCAACCTGAATGAAATGAAATCCCCCATCACCACAGTGGCATTACCTTTTTTACATGCCAGTTGTAACTCCTGCTGCAACTTACACCCTACATCCGGGCTACTATTTTGGGGGTCTGTAAATAACACAAATTAGTGTCTTCTTGCCTTTACAATTCCTCAACTCAATCCACAGTGACACTACCTCGTCAGTCCCTATGTCTTCCCTTGCAAGGGACTGAATTCCATCCCTCACCAGCCAGAGCTATCCCCCCTCCTCTGTCCACCTGCCTGTCCTTTCTATAGGATGTATAACCCTGAATTATTAAGTTCCCAGGCCCAATCCTCCTGCCGCCACGTCTTAGTAATCCCCAAAATGTCATGTCTACCGACCTCTAAACTGAACCTCAAGCTCATCTACTTCTTATACTTTGTGCATTCATATACAATAACTTTTAATTCCTTACGCATCTCACCTTTCACATCAATCCCTATTACACTTGGCCATACGCTCCTATCCCTTTGTGTGCTTCCTTTCCAGTTAATTCTGGGGTCATTAACCATCTCTTTACTCTCTTCCCTTTAACTCCATCATCGACTATCCCATTTGACACCCCACCCCCCTTATTCAGTGTATAGAATCAAACAGCAGGGAGACAGGGTCCCTTAGGACCAAATCGTCCATGCTAATCTGATTTTCCCAATCCTGACCCATATCTTTCCTATCTATGTTCCTGTACAAAAGAATTTCATATGTTGTTATATCTAACACCAGACTCACAAACAGGTTACTTTATTCCAAGCTTTTTGCCGCGGGCAGAGGGAAACGATCCAAAGATGTACTCAAAGCCCCCTTTAAGAAATGCAACATCCTCACTCTCTCTTGGGAATTCTCGGACCAGGATTCTGCAAAGTGGAGAAATGGTATGCAGAACCTTGCAGTCCAATGCAATGGGAGCACATAGAAATGATGGGAGGAGCACTGCATCTCTCAATAAAGCACATTTGTCTGCATCATCACACATCTCCTGCGCACTCTGTGGAAGAGTCTGTAATTCCCACATTGGCCTCATCAGCCAGTTCAAGACCAAAAAACTGGAGCAGATGCAAGTCAAGCTTAATTCTAAGGTACAGCCTAAGAGGCAGAAGATGGAAACATGAGCTTTACCAAGAGGGAAAAGAATCTGCACACATTCCTAAGTGTTGTCCTATGAAAGTTTCCTAATCTCTGGCTTCCGGCTACTCTTAGAGTAAGATGTGTGCACAGCAGACATCTTACGGTAGGAAGTTGTCAGGCCACAAGTCCATAAGTGTGTCTGGGAATGCTTGCAATTTTGGGAGTTCTGCAATGGAGCCAAATGCCCCTTCTGGGGGAAATGCTGAAGTCACATTTACCAAGAATGTAAGGATCCCCACTTTGCTGTCGAAATCCTGCAGTTTTGCAACAGCAAAGTGTCATGAGGAATAAATCAATAGAAGTGGCCTACAAGTATCCTGAGGTATAGTTTCTGAAAGTCAGCTGGGGGTCTACAGACCACTATTGAGATAAATGACAGTTAATAAACAACTTGGAGAAATGACCTACTGCAGCACTGAAAGGAAACAAGTAAAGAAAGGAAACTTCATTCCATCAAGCAGAAGGTGCAAGACTTTGATTTTTGTTTCTTCATCCTTCTTTTAGCCTCTGCTTTTCTCTTCCTTATTTCTATCCTCGATATCTTGTTGCATCAAATCATCTGTAGCTGAATATATTTGTTTCTTTGTTTATTTTTCTTCTACTTTAGACAAACTCCACCAACCTATCATTGGCACAAAAACGTTCAAAAGTTCCCAGATTGACATTGTTAATGTTTTATCAACTGACCTCTGAAGAAATGTCTCGAGCCAAAATGTCACCCATTCCTTCTCTTCAGAGATGCTGCCTGTCCCGCTGAGTTACTCCAGCATTTTGTGTCTATCATCCTGCAATTAATTTTTCATTGTACACATTAACCTGTTCTGAAGAATGAGATTAAAAAATTCAAAAGAAATTTCAATAATCATTTCATTCGTCATGCATTTATTAGCATAATTAGGGATCAGGGGACAGCACATCTAACATTGATGTACATCACGCTATGAAACAGTTTATTTAATAGGAATAGGAACAAGAATAGGAATAGGAATACTTTATTGTCATAGCCACAGTGATATTCTTTGCTTGCATACACAATGTATACAAATTGCAGCCATCGACGGTGCTGACAAAAGTTACAAAGCACGCGGCTCTCCCTTTTGTCCCCCACCCCCAGCGGTTCCCCCCATACTGGGTCCCTTGGTCCTTTGTCCCCACCCCCTCTATTGTCAACTGTTCTTCCCCTTCCCCTCACGGCAGCACCCCCCCCCCCCCCTCGCGGGTCTTCTGGTCTTCCTCTGCCCCTCACGGAGGTTCCCCCACACCAGGTCCTCCATTGTTCTTCCCCCTCCCTGATTGATAATAGTAATGTATTGCAGACCTAATGGTTTTGATCTGTGTCGAGCTCTGCCGTTGGAATAACTTAATTCACGCACAGTGATATAGATCCAAAGACGTTATTAGCATTACAGCATAGGTATCTTCATCTTAACACATAACTCAAGACTGAGGGAGAAAGGGAAGAGAGGCTCTCTGTTAAACTAGTGGGCGGAGCTACAAAGCATGCTTCATAACATGAATGACACTGATCTACATCCTCCCTCTTAAAGAATTAAATGTCAGCACAAAACCATTGACTAAATAAGGCATGCATAGCGATTGATAATAAGCTGGAGGAAAGTCAAACATAGCCCGGGTACTTCACACCCGGCTTGCAAACAGGACCAGCACGTGTGCGATTAAAAACCATCTCCGTATTTCCCACCGGGGACAGAGTCGGTGGCTTGACTGGTGACGGAGATTGAAACAACATTCCCAGCGATGAAAAAGGTGACTGCAGCGCAGGTGGAGGGGGTGCCGCCACTGGCAGAGCAGCTGCTCCAGAAGTGGGATGTTAGAAACATAGAAACATAGAAGATAGGTGCAGCAGGAGGCCATTCGGCCCTTCGAGCCAGCACCGCCACCAGACGCACCTACCCATGGTTATTGGTGGCAGTGACCTACTTGTTGTGCTGGTGCAGGCAGATCAATGCCTCTGCACACAGACGCCAGTACACTTGTACGGTCTGGTTAACACGGAGGTGGAGCTGGCTCATTCACAGGCAGGATATGTTGTCTGTTACGCCTGTAGGTGCCACCATCAGCACTGGCCAGATATGAGCGTGGCTCGGAAGCAGTTCCAGAAATTACACCGATACGGTCCTGGCATTTGTCAGTTTGCAAACGAACCTCCTGCCCCATGGTTAATGGTGGCAGCGGCCTACTTGTTTTGTCATACCACTGTTTTTGAACGCCATGCTTTTGTTGCAGCCTGGACTGGACTTCCGATAGTGAAATCACCTGCGGGATCAATGCCTGATCTGCCACAGGCACCGTGGCTCGGGTCTGCCTTGACAATAAACGTTGAGCAGGTGAACCCAAAATGAGGTCGCGAGAGTTGTTGTGTAGGTTGAGCAGGTCCAGGCCAGGTACACGTCGGGAATTAGCTCTGTGCGACCGTTCCATCAGCTGTTTGGCCACTCTTGACAGCCCCGCTCAGCTAGCCCATTCGACTGTGGATATTCAGGGCTGCTGGTGATGTGGCAAAAACGCCAGCACGCAGCAAAAAAACTCCTTGAAGTGTTGGCTGGTAAATTGACTGCCGTTATCAGATAACAATATGCAAGGAACTCCGTGGTTTGCAAAAATGGTGAACACTTTTTTTATTAAAACTACCCCACGAGAAGTGGGGCTGCCAAGAAAAATCGATGTCAAACCATCCGGAATACGAATTGATAAGTACCAGGTAGTGCTTGCAATGAGGGGGGGGAGTAGGGGGTGGGGGGGGGTGGGGGTGGGGGGGGGGGGTTGGGGGGGGGGGGGGGGGGGGGGGCAAATATGTCAGTTGCCATTGTAGACCACGGAAGGGCAGGAGCTGGATGTGAGAGATGTTCTGTTGATGAGATGCCAAGCTGTTACACGCTGCACAGGATGCCACATTCTCGCTGAGTGCATGCAGCCATGCCAGGCCAGTAAAACATGTTTTTTTGCTCATAGGACATTGTTGGTGTCAGCGCCTGGGTGCCCGCATGGACAGCGTTAAAATACTTGCTGTGTAGCGAAGCAGGGACCACAGCCTTATGGCTTTTTACAATAATGCCATCCTGCAGCACTAGCTCATCGTGAACGACAAAGAAATAACAATAATAATAATGGATTGGATTTATATAGCGCTTTTCTAGATACTCAAAGCGCTTTTACATCGCATTATTTCATTCACTCCTCTAGTCGCACTCGGTGAAGTTGCAGCAGCATCTGCTGTAAGTGCCCTGGAGAAGCATGAATCGGTTTGTTAAAGATACTGACCAGAGGTTGGTGATCAGTTTCAATCATGACCGTATGTCTGAAGATAAAGTCGTTAAATTTCTTGCAGGCGAAAACAACCGCTAGTAGCTCTTTCTCAATATGGGCATAGCGTTGTTCTGTGTCAGTCATAGTGCGCGAGGCATAGGCAACAGGCTTGTTGCCGCTACCGCCTGGTCTCCAAGTGGAGGCGTGGGTTCGTATCCAACTTCTGACACCATGTTGAGCTCTGCTGTTGGAATAACTTAAGTCACGCACAGTGATTAAGATCCAAAGACTTTATTAGCATTACAGCATACGTAAATTCATCTTAACACATAACTCAAGACTGAGGGAGAAAGGGAAGAGAAGCCTTCTGTTAAACTAGTGGGCGGAGCTACAAAGCATGACTCATAACATGAGTAACACCTGATCTACAATCTGACAAAATAAAGATTAGATAATTGATGAGAGGAAATAAAATCTAGAAGTGTTGATAGTCAGCCTATCAACTACACCCCCCCCCCCCCCCCCTCCTGTATTCTGCCATGACATGCCATGCTTTGTTCCTACCCTTCATACTTCTAGCTTTATTTCCTCCCACCACCGGAGTCAGTCTGTAGAAGGGTCCCGACCCGAAACATCACTTTTCCAAGTTCTCCAGGGATTCAGCTTGACCTGCTGAGGTACTCCAGTGTTTTGTGTCTTTCTATGAACTATGCATCGCCTTGGTTGAACTATGGACTTTTAGCTATTTTGCACTAATATTGTTTTTTTGTTAATTTATCGGGGTTTTTTTGTTTTTGTTTATCATATTTTCCCTGAGTGTTGTGTTTACAGGCCTGCTTTGCTGCTGAGAATTTCATTATTCCATCGTTGGTACAGGTGACAAGTAAACATACTTGACTCTTCTCTCTTGGCTCTTGAATGCAGTACATTGTTAGAAAGGAGAAATCACTGGAATTTAGGATGAGAGGGGATCTTATAGAAATATATCATATTCTTAAGGGATTGGACAGGCGAGATGCAGGAAAAATGTTCCCATGTTGGGGGAGTCCAGAAGCAGCAGTCACAGTTTAAGAATAGGGTGTTAAAGAAGAAACTGCAGATGCTGGAAAATAGAGGGTACACACAATGCTGGAGAAACTCAGCAGGTGCAGCAGCATCTATGGAGTGAAGGAGATAGGCAACATTTCGGGCCGAAACCCTTCTTCAGACTGATGGGGGGTGGGGGGAGGCGGGGGGGGAAGAAAGGAAAAAGGAAGAGGAGGATCCGACGGCTGAGGGAAATGTAGGAAGGGGAGGAGACAGCAAGGGTTAACCGAAATTGAAGAATTCTATGTTCATGCCAAGAGATGCAGACTCCCCCAAGCGGAATATGAGGTGCTGTTCCTCCAGTTTGCGGTGTTGTTCACTTCTGGCCATGGAGGAGGCCCAGGAGAGAGGTCGGATATGGAATGGGAGGGGGAGTTGAAGTGCTGAGCCACCAGGCGGTCGGGTTGGTTATTGCAGACCGAGCGGAGTGTGTTTGGCGAAATGATCGCCAAGCCTCCGCTTGGTCTCACCGAATATAGATCAGTTGACATCTAGAGCAGCGGATGCAATAGATGAGGTTGTTGGAGGGGTGCAGGTGAACCTCTGTCGCACCTAGTGGGTAGGTCATTTAGGACTGAGATGAGGAAAAACCTTTTCAGCCAGAGGGTTGTGAATCTGTGGAATTCTCTGCCACAAAGGCAATGGAGGCCAATTCACTGGAAGTATTCAAGAGAGAGTTTTTAGGGCTAACGGAATCGATGGATTTGCGGAGAAGGCAGGAATAGGGTACTGATTCTGGATGATCAGCCATGGTATATTGATTGGCGGTGCTGACTTGGAAGGGCCGAATGGCCTACTCCTGAACCTATTCTTTCCATGTTTATAGCCGACATTTACAGTGGGAAAGAAAAGGATCTGCCGTTCACACCACATGCTTGATTTCTTCACTCTTGGCAGCGGTTCTGAACTGTTATTGACGAGTATTTTTTCCCAGCTCCCCTCATTCTTTCCAAGATCTGTGTAGCATGTGAGACACGTATGAGACCTCCCAGAGCGCGTGTGCGCTGTATCAATTACAAGTTGCGAACGAGGAAGGCATAAAAAAGACCATTGCCCTCAACACAAGTGTGAGATAAAGTGTGATCCGTAATCTTTACATCGCACGGAAAGATATAAGAAGGTATGTCCGAGAGCTTCTGGTCCAATCTTTCTTGGGGATCTTAGCCACTGCTTTGCAACAGGTTTAACGCTGTACATCATCTCGCGTCTGTATATAATTCAACAAAAATACTTTGTGGCGAAATATACAAACACGCCTTACATGCCTGGGCTTGACAGATATTTGCCTGAGAAACCGTGCATGTAGTCCTCCTTAGTTTGATTTATTTATAGTGTTAAGAAATCGCTTGTGCTGAAACAAGAGTTATCTATTAAAGTTCGAAATATTAGAGGAGGAGGAATAACATAATGGCTTTCATAACGTTTCAACGGCTAAAGGCTACAACGGAGTGCAATGAAAAAGACCACCAATTCATAAGTGAATGTTTTAAAAAATAGCTGGGGCCACGTTTGGCAATTAAGGGTTGCATTCGTAGAGATCCCAACTATCCGGAAAGTAGGCTCCAATCACCAGCGACACCAAGAAAAGCAGCCCGTTGACCAGTCTCTTCTTCTGACGTTGCAAAACAAAACAAGATCCAGCAAATTGATCGTTCGCCTTTTAAATGTATATCACGTGCCATTTTGTTTTATACCTCAGGTACTTTGCATTTTTACAGCTAGGAATGTTAATCGTTTAAAAAACAACACACAATCTTCTGAGGGACTCAGTGGGTCGGGCAGCATCTGTTGAGGGGAAATTGACAGACTCCTCGGGTCGGGACTGTTTCTTCAAGACACTGTGGATTCCATTAGCCCGATGAATAGGTCCAGACTTGAAACACTCTATTCCATTTCCCTCCACTGCCAAACGAGTTCCTCCAACTATGCATTATTTTGCTCAAGATTTCAGCACCTGGAGTCTTGATGTCTCGTGAATGTTTACTGTGGGACGCAACGTTGTTAATAGCCCTCACAATAATAAAAAGGTTTCCCAGAACAGGGACATTGCAGTTAGATTTCAAGGCAGACAATGCCGGAAAACTCAATAAGTCCGTGCTGCAACTGTGGGTGAAGAACAAAGTTTAATGTTTCAATGAAGATCCCCCCCCTTCAAAAGTAAAAGATTAACTTAAAAAAAAAAACCCCCTGGTGGAAAAAAAACATTCAGGTGGTAGATTCTTGGGTATTTTACCTGTACTATTGACGGTTTCTCTTTCTATAGATGTTTTCCAGCCTTTTCGGGTTGGTTTTTTTGGGGGGGTTTTATTTTCAAATTTTCGCCTCTGTAATTTTTAAATCATTTCTTTTGCATAGTTTGATTCAAACAAACTCCATCTATTGCTTTAAACCACAGTCCCTCAACAGATAGAACATTGAATGGAACAGAAACAGCCCTTTGGCCCAAAATGTCCATGCTAACCATGATGTCCATGTTCAAATAATTTTCTCTATCTGGTGTGTGCATGGCTTGCCAAGAAGGTAGTTGAGGCAGATACTACAATAAAAATTTAAAATACACGGAACAGGATAGGGATAGGAAGATTTAGAGGGATATATAGTTTAGTTTACTTTCGTTTAGAGATACAGTAGGAAACGGCCATTTCGGCCCGCTGAGTCTGTGCTGACCACGGTCACCATACACTAAGTTCTCTGCTGCACACAGAGTGGACTATTTACCTGCCAATTAACTGCGTTTCCGTCTTTCTTTGGAATGTTGGAGGAACTGAGCACCCGAAGAAAACACCACGCAGTCCTGGGGTGGGGGCAGGGAGAACATGCAAACTCATGCAAAGACATAAACATAGTCAGGCGAAATATAAGGCAGCACTTCTTCTGCTGATGCCACTTATGGGCGCACCCCTTAAGGGCAAAAGAACAGGCAGGTGGGACTATTGTAGATGGGCGTCTTGGATGGCAATGGCTGGGATGGAGCCAAAGGCTGTTGCCGCTGAATGACTCTATGCAGTAACACCATTCACTGCATATCCAAAAATCTATCTGAAATATCACTATCGTATATTCTGCACAACTACCCCTGGTAGTGTGTTCCAGGCACCCATCGCACTTGTGTAAAGCAAAATTGCCCCGCCATTTCCTTTAATTTTTTCCCTGAAGCGAAAGCTCCAGGGAGGCCTCAGCATTCTTCCATGCTGAGTGTCAAATAGCACCATGATCACAGTCCTCAAATAAAAGGGCCACTTGTTCAGCAGAGAGGACACGAAGAATTCTTCATCCAGGAATTTTCCAGAGAATAGCGCAAAGGGCTGAATCCCCTAATTTGACTTTTCTTCTAAAATTTTTTACGTTCCTCAATCACATCCTCAAGGGTGTAAGTGCAAATTAGTTGTACGCCTCATAGCAAAAGGTCCAGAGTGCCCTTGACATTTCCCTTTTCTTTCTCCGGTTTTATGTAAAATCTCAATCGAAACATGAAAATCCCTTTGCTCTATAGATGTGCCTGACCCATCAGTGTCCCATTTGCTTGTTTTTCTTGGCTCAGATTCCATCACCGACAGTTTTGTGTATGCTCCATAATTCTTGATTTCAGACGGTCTAAAAATGTGCAGTTTCAGTCTTGGTGTACTCAGACAGAGTCCATACAGCCTGGAAACAGGCCCTTTTGACCCAACCATGCCCTGCCGACCAACATGCCTCATCCTGCCAGCATTTAGGCTTTTTATCCTAAACCTTCCTTCCATGTACCTGTCCAAATGTCTTTTAAACATAGCAAAGTAGCTGACTCAACTACCTCCCCTGGCAGCTCTTCCATACACCCACCACCCTTTAATGTAAGGTACCCCTCAGGTTCCTATTCCCTCCTCCCCCTAAAGCTATATTGTCTGGTTCTCAATTCCCCTCCTCTCTGTACAAGACTCTGTGCATTTACCCAATCAATTCCTTGCATGTACTTATGAAACACTAACAAGATCCAAACTTTTGTGCTCCAAGGAATAAAGTCCTAGCCTACTCAACCTCTCCTATAGATTTTTTTTGTGTGGAAAAACATGACACCAGCCTGTGTTCACCGAATGAGTCCTCAAGCCCCAAATGTTCACATCTTGAATTGTTAATGATTTCACTGAAAGACAGAGCCATAATATAACAATGTTTGCTGATGATACAAAACTAGTCGATTTATGAGACAGTTGCATAAAGACTTCAAGGCAGGCTACTAGAAATTGACAATGGCATCTAAACGTTAAAAAAAAATGTGAATTAGCGAAAACATAGAAGTTGAATACTTTTAAAATGGTGCGAGATGATAAAGTGTTATCAGAGTGAATAGGGCTCCTGATTATTAATGATCAGCCATGATGATAAGAATCATAGAAAATAGGTGCAAGGATAGGCCATTCGGCCCTTCGAGCCTGCACCACCATTCAATATGATCATGGGCTGATCATCCCACTCAGTTATCCTATACCACCTGCCTTCTCTCCATACCCCCTGATCCTTCAGCCACAAGGGCCACATCCTAACTCCCTCTTAAATATAGCCAATGAACAAGCCTCAACTACTTCAGTGGCAGAAATTCCACAGAGTGCCCATACCCGCGCGGGTAAAAAAGACTCTCTCTCATCTCGTCCCTAAAAGACTTCCCTCTTATCCTTAAACGTGGACCCCATTGTTCTGGAGTTCGCCAACATTTGGGAACAATCTTCCTGCATCTAGCTTGTCCAACCCCTTAAACTTTTGTAGCCTCTATAAGATCCCCCTCAATCGCTCCTAAATTCCAGCGCTATAATGATCATATTGAATGGTGGTGCTGGCTCAAGGAACTGAATGGCCTACTCCTGCCCCTATTTTCTATGTTCTATGTTTCTAACTAAATCTTTTAACCAGAATCATGATATTTAACATGCAAGATACAGCAAGCAATTGGAAAGGCATAAAGTTGTCATTATGTTGTCAGTTGTTATGTTTCCTGTTGTTATGTTGCATTGTTGCAAAGAATTGATTACAAGAAATGAGAAAATCTGGCAAATTGTGTAGCAGATATGATTTCCTGACATAAGGAAAATAGAGATTTTCACTTGTCTTGGTGTCTAAAACTGGGGTAATGGCTCTCAAAAATAAGAACAGAATGAAAAAGATTTGTTTTCCATGTAAAGAGGAACCTGAGGGCAACATTTTCACACTAGAGGGTTTTATGAAGAGTTTCCAAAGGAGAAGTTGAAGCAGATATACTAGCACCATTTAAATACATTTGGATATCAAAGATTTTAGAGAGATGGAACACAAAATGCTTTGGAAACATGATTATGCTGGAAATGGAGGGATATGGAAGGTCTATAAGAATTGGAGGTCTGAAAAAGGGTTCTGACCCAAACCCACACACCTATTCCTTGTCACAGAGATCTGAGCCTGGCCCCGCTGAGTTACTCCACATTTTGTGTCAACCTTTTAAAATAAACCACATCTGCATGTTCCTCTTATACAGGGATAGGGGCAAAATGCGGCAAATGGGGCTAGTTTTACTTGGGGCTTCTAGTCAGTATGACGGGTTTGGCTTAAGGGTCTGGTTCTTTGCTGAGGACACTGATAACAAATCTTTGGAATCCTCTACCCAATATGGCAGTGAAGTGTTCAGTTGCTATATTATATATTCTATATTATTAATATTATAATATATATTCAAGGCAAGAGTTAATAAATGTTTGGGATAATGAGGGAACTGGAAGAATGGATTAATCAGGAAAGTGATGCCCCTGAAGTAACAGACGGGTCATAGTCTAACTGAAATGTTGAAATCAGCACAAAGGGAAAACTAGCCCACTACTGAAGTTTCAGATTGTTAATTGAAAACAGAACTTGACAGAATCCTGAACTTTGGTTTAACCATGTTTTCCCTACTATGCTGCCGTATTGAACATACAAACCAGCACAAATACAGGAAATGGCCCCTTCGGCCCACATGTCGGGGCCAAAGATAATGCCGTGTTATTCTACTCTCACACTTTGCCTGCACATGAACGAATCTCCCTCCATTCCCAGCATATTCAGGTGCCCATCCAAAAAGGTTCTTAAATGCCACTATTGCATCTGCATCCGCCCACCTCCCCCCTCGAAGCGAGTTTATAGGTTCCCACCACTTTGTGTAAAAGACTTCCACCTCTTTAAACTTCACCCCCTCCCACTTTGCCCTAGTCTGGACATTTCACACCCTGGGATAGATTGTCTACCCTAACAATGCCTCACATAATTTTATATACTTCTATTAGGTCTAAATACTTCACTAATGGGTCAACAATGTTTTATGAGTCTCTGTAATCTAACCAAATAGCAGTGAAGAATGCAGTTCTGTTATTGCTCCAAGTCAAAAGTTGATAACATTTTGGATATTAAGGCAATCAAGGGAATTGGGATTAAACAGAAAGTGATCTGAGATAAAAGATGTCCAGGTTTTACTGATGCAGCACAAAAGGACAAATGACACACTCCTAGCGTTTTTCATATTGTTACAACGAAAATGAAACTGGACAAATCCCATTTCTGTAGTGTGTTTTTTTGTAAATAGTGTTTTCCTTTGGTTTAGAATTTAAGGGAAATAAAACAATTCGTAACTATAATTTTTAAATTTTTTTATCTATAACCCATTATTGTCATTTGTATCTGGCCTCGAAATTATTTTTTCTTCCTCAACAACTGAAAGTTTACAAGACTCTTTGTGCAAGCTCATGCTATATTAACAGTCCGTCCACTGCACAATCCTCTTTCTCATTTTCACTGAGGTCCATGGAGCTGTTCCCTGCTGATGGCCAAAAGGTCAATTTGTAGTGCTAGTTTTCATCGATTACACTTTATTAACCTACCAACACAGGGCCTATGGACCAGATTATTGCATCATTGTAAATTAATTCACATTCTCTTAGAGTCATAGAGTGATAGTGTGGACACACAGGCCCTTTGCCCCAATTTTGTCCACACCAGCCAACAATGTCCCAGCTACACAAGTCCCAATTGCCTGTGGCTCATCCCATACCCGCCAAACATGTCCTATCAATGAACCTTGTCCCACTGTTTAACTTAAACAAAGGATAAGCCCCATCCTCAACTACATCTTCAGGCCTCTTGTTTACCATACACCCACCACTCTTGGTATGAAAAAGTTATCCCTTCAGACTCCTCTTAAAATCTTTTTCCCCGTCCCTTGAACTATGTCCCTCTGATCCTAGATTCCCTACACTGGCAACAGACTCCTGCGGCAACAATCCATCTATTCCTCTCCATATTTTTGTATACCTCTATAAATCACCCCCTCAATCCTCGTACGCCGCCATGGAATAGAAACCCAGCCTTCTCAACCATTCCCTATAGCTCACACCCTCTAGTCCTGAATATCCTCATAATTATTTCTGATCCCTTGCAAGCTCGACAATATCTTTCCTATAACATGTGTCCAGAACGAAAACAAATCTGAATGCGCGCGTCTAACCACATCTTATACAACTGCAACATGAACCTCCCTACTTCTATACGTCAATACTCTAACTGATGAAGGCCAAATTGGCCAAAAACCTTTATGACCACCTACCACCTGTGACTCTCGACCTTCAATGAACCATGCACCTGTACTCCTAGATCCATCTGCTCTACAACACTACCCCAGAGGCTACCATTTACTGTGTAGGTCTGCCCTTTCCAACATCCCAAAATGCAACACCTTACACTTCTCTGTATTAAATTCCATCAACCATCCCCTCCGCCCACCTGGCCAATTGATCCAGATTCCTGCTGCACTCTTTCACAACATATTTACTGTCTGTAAAACATTAACTTTTGTATCAGCAGCAAACTTGCTAATCTTGCCCTGTATGTTGATCCAAATCATTGATTATAGATGACAAATGGTACGGGCCCAGCACTCGAACCCTGAGGCACACCACTATCACAGGCCTCCTGTCCGAGAAGCAACCTTCAACCATCACCCTCTGCTACCTTCCATGGAGAACATCTTATATCCATTCAACTGTCTCCCCTGGTATCCCATGCATCCTAGCCTTCAGAGCAGACTTAGAAGAAGGGATTACGTAACATTAGCAAATGTGCAGATGACACAAAGCCTGAGTGGCAGTGTTGAACTGTGAAGAGGATGTTTAATGAGAATGCAGGGTGAATTGGACAGGTTGGTGAATTGGCAGATGCATGGCAGATGCCAGTTTAAATGTGCTACATGTGAGGGTTATCCACTTGGTAGCAAAACAGGAAGCAGATATTATCTAAATGGTGTCAAGTTGGAAAAGGGGAACTAACAATGGATCTGGGTCCTGTTCATCAGTCGCTGAAAGTAAGCAATGGCGGTACAGCAGGCATGAAGAAAGCGAATGGCATGTTGGCCTTCATAACAAGAGGAGTCAAATAGGAGCAAAGAGTCCCTTCTGCCGTTGTACTGGGGTCCACGTGAGACCACACCTGTAGTATTGTTGTGTAGTTTTGGTCTCCAAATTTGAGGAAGGACATTTTGCTATGAGGGCGTGCAGCGTAGGTTCAAAAGGTTAATTTCCCGGGATGGGCGGGACTGTCATACTGCTGATAGAGTGGAGCGGCGGCTGTATACTCGGGAATTAGGATTGAGAGGATCGCCTTATTACACACAAAAAATTATTAAGGGTTTGGACAAGCTGTAGGCAGAAAACATGTTCCCGACATTGGGGGAGTCCCAGAACAAGGGCCACAGTTTAAAAATATAACGGTAAAAAAAAGCCATTCAGAACGGAGTATTAGGAAACTTCTTTTTCACACACAGTTGTGAGTCTGTGAATTCTCTACCTCGGAGGGCGGTGGAGGCTGGTTCTCTGGATTACTTTCAAGAGGAGCTACAATAGGTCTCTTAAAAGAGATGTGGAGACAGGGGATATGGGAAGAAGGCAGGAACGGGATACTGAATGTGGATGATCTGTCATGATCACATTGAATAGCGTGCTTGCTTTGAAGCTTGAAAGGCCTACTCCTGCACCTATTGTCTACCAAGTGGATACCTTGTCATCCTCTTCTCATCTGCCATCCTTAAACATAAACTGCACCCTGGGCTTCCAGGCGATCATTTTATGCACTGACAGTGACTTAGAAAATGCTTGTCAACAAGCCGAAAGTCAAGGAATTCCCCTTTTCTGGTTTTTAAAGGTCAGTAGCATCTCATTTGTATAGTACACTTACCAATAACATTCAGAGGATATCTAAAATTAAAAAAGTTAATTGAAATTTACAGCCAAACTAGCCAATCACACTTGTTTGTTATTGTTGATTTAAAATAACAAAATTGCAAATGTGAAATAAACCAAAAATTCAAATGATCAAAGGCATTCACAAGACCACTTATACAACCGAAATTGAGCTAATTGAACAAGCTACTAACCCTTCTGAAAATTTCTGTGAACACTGTTTCTTTAAGAAAATACTTTCTCACATACCGAGGGGGTTTTTTGCTACATGTGGAATAATTTCCAGTAATTATTTCATAAGTTTTTGCCTTGTGCTCTTTTAATGAGTGCTGTTTTTCAAAAGTAATAGTCCCTAAGTCCATCACGCAAACCAGCCCCCCTTCCCCACTAAATGATTCTACCTTTCACCAGCTCCTTGGAAAGCTCAACAAATCTAGGACCATCCACACACGCAACACAAAAAAGCACAAAACATAAAAAAAAAAACCACACAGTATACAACCAACCAACTAACCAAACACACAACACCAAACAAGAAACACAAAAACACCAACACCAAAATCCACACAAAAACAAACTAAAAAACCACACCAGACAACAACAAACAATCAAACCCACCAAACCCCACCACCACAAACACCCACAAACCACCTACCCAAGCACCAAAAACCCAAACAACAGCACCACACCCTACCAATAAAACACACACAGACCCCACAACACCATAACACCCCACCAACACCCTTTCCCAAAACACACATCCCACCACCACACGAACACACGCCCACACACCTACCAAAACCCCAGACACAACAAACCGCCGCACCACAAACGAAACCGCCCCCCACCAACAACACAACTCCCTCCCCCACCCCCCCTACAACCAATCCAGCACGCCACACACACAACCCACAAAAAAACCAAACGCAACCACCAAAACTAACCCGCATACACCACAAAACATCCACACACAACACCCCCGACAGCCAACCCACAACCCCAACACAACACAACGAACTCTGACCAAACACAGAACCGCACCCCACCGACACATCCTAGCACAACGCAAACACAACCACCACACACATCCACACAAACGCAACCCAACTACAGACAAACCGCAAATACACCTACGAACACATACACAAAATATAGCTTCCAACCTCATAACACAACCACAACAACTCCCAACACGGCAACCACTCCAACCAACAAAATCAATGACACCAACCCACGCCCCCCCCACAACACACACCACTCCCACCACCCCCCCACAACCAACAACCCCACAATATCCACAAGCCCCCCAGAACCACCCCACAACCCCCACCAAACCAGCCGACAACAACACCACCACCCAAACCCCCGCTCAACCCCCCCCAAACCAGTCAACCCCCAACTCCCAAACACACATAAACATACAACAACCCCCACCCACACCCACACGCAACAACATAACAACCACACAAATACAACACAAACACGCAACCACACCAAATACACAAACACCACCACCACAACCACCAAACTACCACCACAACAAGAACCAACGACATCCCACCACGACACACCCCAACACACCACAACCAAACAGCCATCACAAACACACAACCTCGCAACTACCCCCAACCAAAACACACAAAAACAATCTGACACCCCACAATCACAACAGATATAAGCACAAAAACCCACCCCCCCAACAACCAGACAAAACCAAACCGACAATCGGACCCACAAAACCAAACCAACACACAAAAACATTTGTAAACAAACTCCACTCACAACCAGAACAAACAACCCCGTATAAAACCCTGACAACTAAAAACTAAAAAAAATAAAAAACCACACACACCAAAAATAAAATTAAAAAACAGAACACGAAATTACCTTCCACAACAAATAGCAATCAAATCCGCAAATCAGCACACACCAACCAAAACCACAACTCCAAAAAAAACAAACAACACCCCACAAAACAACCCGCTACCAACACTAAAGGCCACACCAACGCCTAACCCCACCTAAAACAAACTCAAAAATAACACACCCCTCCCCAAACCCACCTCGCCACCCAGCCCCCTGCCTAACCCCCAGACAGATACACCCCCCACCCCAAACCACCCCTACCATCCACCCCCACACCTCCACATACACCCCCCACCACAACAGCCACTACCCCACATCACACGTCCCCTCAAAACCCCACTACCCTCACCCACACACACCCCCTCGTCCCCCGCACGACACCCCTTCAACTCCCACACACCCCACCCTCCCCCGCACCCCGCCCCTCCCACGCACACCCCCCCCCCACCCCTTCACCCTCAGGTACCCCCACTCCCCCCCCCACCCACCCCCACGCCCCCCCAACCCAACACCACCCCCTCCCCACCCCTCCATCCAAAGAGCCAACCCCCCCCACCGCTCAAAACCCACAAAACAACCCCTCCCCACATCCCCAGCACCAACCAACCCCCCACCCACACAACCCAGCCCCCGCCCCCCACACCCAACCCCCTCACCCACTCACCCCCACCTCACCCCTAGCACCAGGGTGCACCACCACACAACCCCCCCCCCCCAGCTCCCTACCTTCCCCCCCAACCCCCCCCACCCACCCTCCCCCCCACCTTCCGCCACCCCCCAAACCCCAACCGCCCCCCCCCCCACACATACCCCCCCCCCCCAGCACCACCAACACTCCCGCCCCCCCCCCCACCACACTACACCCCCACCCACCCCCCCCCCCCTACACCCGCCCGTCCCCCCCCCCACCCAAACACCCCCTCCCTCCAACACACACCAACACCACCCTAACTACCCCCATCCCCCACACCCACCCCCACCGCCCCACCCACACCTTCAACCGTCCCGCCCCGCACCCCCACCCCCCCGCCCCGACACCCCCACCACAGCCACCCCCCCCCCCCCCCGCCCCCACCCCAATCCGCTACCCCAAACCCGCCCCCACACACCCCCGCCACCCCCACCACCGCACACCCCCCCCTCCGCCATCCCCCCCCCCCCGCCCCCCCTCACACCCCCCGCCCACGCCCCCGCACCCCACCCCCCAACCAACCCCACACCCGACCCCCCCCACACAAAACAAGCACCCGCCCACCGCCCCCCACGATCCCACCACCCTCCCCCCCTCCCCCCCCACCCCCCGCCCCCCCCCCACACCCCCCCCCCCATCCCCCCCTATCCACACCGAACCCGCCCAGTTCCCTTCACTTCAACCCTCTCCACCCCCCCAAAACCCCCCCACACACGACCCCCCCCCCCCCCAACCCAACACCTCACCCCCGAACTTCCCACCACTCCACAACACCCCCCACCACCCTCACCCAACCACCCTCCACCCACACCGCCACCACCCAACCCCACACCAACGGTACACCACACACCCGTCCACCCCCCCTCACCCAAAACCCCCACCACCCCCCATCACCCCCGCCCCCCCCACGCCCACCCTCTCCACCCCCACCCCCCCCAAATCCCTCCCCCCCCGCCCCCCCCCCCCACCCCACCACCCACCCACACGCCCCCCCCCCCCCCCGCCCACCTCCCCACACACCCCACACCCCCTCGCACCGCCCCCAACCACCCCTCACCCCCCCTGCCCGACCCTCCCCCACCACCCCCTACCACCACTACCACCCCCCCCCCCCAACCCCCCACCCACCTTCCACGCCCCCCAATCTCCCTCTTCGCCACACACCACCCCCCCCCCCAACTCCCCAACCTAGCCCCCCCCACCCCCCCCCACCCTCCCACCCCCGCCCCCCCAACCCCTCCCCCCCCCCCCCCCCCCCCACCATCGCCCAGCCAACCACAACCTCCCCCCTCAAGCCACCCTCCCCCCCTCGACACACCACGCCCCCCACCACCTCCCCCCCCCGCCCCACTCCACCTCCACCCCACCACCCCAAAACACACCCCCCCCACCCCCCCCCCACGCACCCCCCAACCCCCCCCCCCCACAACAACCCTCTCCAATATATATTTTTTTCATTCTCTCTTCTCCCCTCTCCCTTTGAAGAGAAGATAAAAAAAAAGTCTGGAAGTCTGGAAACACTCCTCCAGTTTCAAGAACAGTTTATTTCCCGCTGTTATTAGACCTCTCATATGTGAGGGTGAATTCCCGATCTCGCCCGCTGCAGCTCTTGCACTTTTTTATATCAGTACTTTCTCTGTAGCTACATCACTTTATTCTGCATCCTGTTTCCTTTCTCTTCTCCCACTGCCTGTTGTACGCAAGTATGGTTTGATTGTTCTCATTGCATGTTAAGATTTACCTTGGGTTAGCATCCGGCACAAAGTTTTTCACCGCATCCCAGTACACATGACAAAAAAGCCAGCACCAATACCTATTGCAGGTACAATTGACTGTTGTTCGTCTATACACTTATGCCAAATAAAGCTTTCATTCATTTGGTTAATCCCCCCCTTTATCTTTGTAAAACTGTGCACTTGGTGCAGCCAAGGCTTTGGGCTGGACGTTTCCAATTGTTTTGCAACTTTATAATATGCAATCACATAAGATATTTTCTATAATGTTGCATTACTGCATTAGAAAGAAGTATTCAACAGAATACTAAAAAGTTGTATTAAATTCTGTTGTATATAAAATTCAAGTGTGGAATAGTGGCACAACAGTAGAATTGCCATCTCATAGTGCCAGAGACCCTGGGTCTATCCTGACCTCAGGAGCTGTCTGCGTGGAGCTTGCATGTTCTCCCAGTGACCACGTAGATTTCTTCATGACACTCCAATTTCCTTACATATTCCAAAGACATGCAGATATGTAGGGTAAATATCCTCTGTAAATTGCTCCTAGTGGGATAACCTAGAACTTGTGTGAATAGATGATTGATACTGACCATTGACTCAGTTGACCCGATTCCATGCTGTGTGTTTCGATCAATATCTGACAAAATGCTTCACAGATACACATTCAACTGAATCTGTCTCATTTTGAGATATTAATGCACGTTTGGTTAGAAAGTTTATTAAGGAAGAAGGGAGTGAGGAAGAGGAGAGAAGATATCTGGAGGGATCTCGGAACATTAAATTGAGCGGAAGGCAAAATGTCACCAATGGAGAAGAAATGGAAAGAAGATTCAAAGGGAAACAGAATTGTGGGACAAAAAGGCAAAGTGCAGGATTGAATCAGCGGGTCAGGCAGCATCTCTCATAACATGGATAGGCCATGTTTCAAGTCGGTTCTGAAGAAGGGTCCCATTGTGAAAAGTTGCCTATCCCATGTTGTCCAGATTGCTGCCTGACCCCGCTGAGTGCCTCCCAGGACTTTGTGCCTTTTTTTTTGCAAACCAGCATCGCGGTTCCTTGTTCCCAGCTGCAGTAAAAAAAAAAAAAAAAAAAAAGCAAGGTGTTGGCCCAAACTAGATTACAGAGATAGGAAAGGTCAAGGCTTTAGAAAGGTTTGAACACGAGGAATGAGAATTTAAATTTGTATCTGATTTTGGACCAGGAGCCAAAGCAGAAATTTAATTGCAGGGGTAATGTTGAATACTATTCTTCTTGCGTTTGAGGCAGCAGAAATCCGCAGCAGGGTGATGCCATCCGGTTTGACATCCGTAGGTGCCCGCCTTCAAAAGGGCGCATGCTCCGGGTTGGCGCCAAGCTGCGGCGCTGCTGCTATCTCTATTTGTTGTCGATCGCCTGACTGAGGTCAGTTGACAGGGCTCACCACAGGGAGGTCGACAACATGAGCCCCTTGAATACTGTTGAATCTAAATGAAGCTGCAGAACTGAATTGTATACTTTGGGGAAAACGTGGGCTGGTTAGGTGAGCATCGGAATAGTTAACTTTGAAAGATACAAATGTATGAATGAGGCTCATGTTTTTTTGGTCTTTCTTCCTAAATATTTTGAAGAATTAGAGTTCTGATCTTTTTATACTTAATGATACAAAAATATTATTGCCGTTGATCCATACTTTTTGCAACTGTATTCTTCGTCCTCGTGTCCGGCCATCTTCTATATCACGTCTTTCCGGTCGGACAGTGAATGTTGACGGTCGGTGGTTGCAGAATTGGCTACTTCAGTCAGTCACTGTGGTACAGTTCCTGTCGTCAGCAATGCCCGGGATGCGCCACGTGGAGGCTTCTGCTTGCATCCCTGCAACTGTGTTAAAGCAAATAACAGAAGTTGGCAAAAAATGAAGATCAAGTGTGGAACTAAAATTATTCTTTATATTAGCATCCCACCCAACAGGAATGCACTCTTTTTCTATTGGTCCTTATATTAATTTTCTAGTATCTTTTAGGTGCATTTCCCACAATGTCTGCAAAGGCCGCTGCCGAATCATCTCCTCGCTTTATCTCCTCCTTGAAGTCGCAGAAAGTGATTGAGAATGTTGATGTCCTACTCTCCTGTTCAGTGTCTGGTAAATAAATTAAACTCTGCTGTCTTTGGAGGACACCTATACTGTATGTTGTTCACTAGGAAACATTATGAGTTACCCATTGAAATTGTGTTTCATTAAATTTAACAACTTTAAAAGAGTCCTTTCTGTCATTCAGAAATTTAACAGTAGCTGTGAAAAAATCCTGCGATTAGGATTAATGTGATGCAATTGGAGGCTATAAATACCTGTTCACATCTGTGTCAACTTCCGATAGAGTGGATCTCGACCCGAAACGGCACCTATTCCTTCTCTCTTGTTGCGTGCTATCCAGCCATGTTTTACTGTGAATGTCGGAGAGAAGCAGCAGCCAGAAGTAGCGAGAGTGAGTATTGGCGGGAAGTGGGCGAGTTGGAGGGAAAGAAGATTTAAAAACTACGCCAACGGCTCAGGTTCAAGTAATTTACAAATTAGCCCTAAAGTAGTTGATGAGGTAAGTGATAAAGAAGTTCAGCTGCAGCCTTGTTGAGGTGAAGTGCCTTGGTGAGTAAAGTGCAAGTCTTTGGCTCGGGAGAAGTACCTTGGTGAGTAAAGTGTTAATATTCGGCTCGAGGGTCTTCAGCAAGGAGGCTGAGGCAAGGAGGCTACACTGAATTCAAAATTTGTGATTTTTTAGTCCATTGAAGAAATGGCAGGCAAGTTGGTAGTGTTTGTTTCCTGCAGGATGTGTGAAGTCGGGGACATAGCTGGTGCTTCTGGAAACTAAACCTGCAGAAATTGTGTCCAGGTGCAGCTCTTGAATAAACATGTTGGGGAACTGGAGCAGCAGTTGGATGGCCTCAGGGCCATCTGGGAAAACGAGAGTTTCCTGGACAAGACCCACAGTGAGGTTGTCACACCAAGGATACAGGAAGAGCGAAGGTGGGTGACTGTGAGCAAGAGGAGTAAACGTGGAGTGCAGGAGACCGCAGTGGCTGTACCTACAGAAAACAGGTACACCATCTTGGGAGCTTGAGATTGAGTGGTGGCCAGGGCTGTGATTCCTACCCTGGTGCCGAGGCTCAACGGGGAAGAGATGTCAGGCAGAGCCGTAGTGGTGGGAGACTCCATCATCATAGGTGCAGACAGGAAATTCTGCGGCAGCCGGCGAGACTCCAGGATGGTGTGTTGCTTCCCTGGTGCCGGGGTCCAGGATGTCTCGGAACAGCTGCACAGCATCCTCAAGAGTGAGGGGGAGCAGCCGGAGGTTGTTGTGCAGGTTGGCACAAATTATATGGGTCGGAAGAGGAAGGAGGTTCTGCAACAAGAATTTACAGAACTGGGTAGAAGACTGAAAAGCAGGACCTGCAGGGTAGTGAACTCAGGATTGCTTCCAGTACCTCGTGCTAGTGAAGGTAAGAATAGTAAGATTGGGGAAATGAATGTGTGGCTGAGGAGTTGGTGCAGCGGGCAGGGATTCAGATTTCTGGATGATTGGGATCTCTTCCGGGGCAGGGGTGACCTGTATAAAGGGGACGGTTGCACCTAAACGGGAGGGAGACCAACATTGCTAATGCGACACGGGTGGGTTTAAACTAGATTGGCAGGGGTTGGGATCCTGTGCAGGACAGAGGCATGTGAGAGGCTAGAATTTGGTATGGAGGGTTGTGTGGGACGGGTTAGTGGACAGAATAGGCAGGTGAAAGGTGGAGAACGAGGAAGGAGGGTTGGTTTAAACTGCATGAATTTTAATGCAAGGGGCCCGACGGGTTAGACAGATGAGCTTCGGGCATGGAAAGGTACGAGCGACTGGGACGTTGTAGCCATGACTGAAACCTGGTTAAGGGAGGGGCAGGACTGGCAGCTCAATGTTCCGGGGTACAGGAGCTTCAGGGAGACAGGGGTGAGGGAAAAAGAGGAGGGAGAGTAGCATTGTTGGTTAAGGAGAATGTCATGGCTGTGTTCAGAGGTGACATTACAGACAGCTCATCTAGTAAAGCTATATGGGTGGAGCTGAGGAACAAGAAAGGGATGATCACCTTGTTGGGGGTGTACTACAGACCCCCGAATAGTCAACGGGAATTAGAAGAACAAATGTGCCAGGAGATTGCAGACAGCTGCAGGTCAAATATGGTTGTTGTCGTAGGGGATTTTAACTTTCCCAATATAGACTGGGAAAATCAGAGCGTGATGGGGTGCAATTCCTCAAGAGTATTCAGGAGAGTTTTCTTAAGTATGTGGAGGCCCCCACATGTGAGAGGGCAACGCTGGATCTAGTATTGGGAAATTGGGAATGGCAATTTAATAAGTGGAGTTAATGTGTGTGGAGAAGCCTTTTGGGACCAGTGACCACAGTTCGATTAGGTTTAAGATAGGTTTGGATAGGGTCGGAGAGGGTCCACGTGTTAAAATGCTCAACTGGGGTAAGGACAACTTTGAAGGTATGAGACAAGGTCGTGCTCAACTTGACTGGAGCAGGTTATTTGAGGGGAAATGTACATCGGCCAAGTGGGATGTTTTTAAACGTGTACTGAAGAGAGCTCAGTATGTGTATGTCCCTGTATGAGTGAAGGGCAAAGCAGGCAAATGTAAGAAAGCTTGGGTGACAAGGGAAATTGAGACGTTAGTCAAAAACAAGAAGGATGCATGGGACAGGTGTCGGCAGCTGGGATCGTGCATTCCTGGAGGAGTTTCGGGAACTAAGGAGTAAACTAAAAAAGGAAATCAGAAGGGCAAAAAGGGGCCAGGATATAGCTCTGGCAGGTAGCATTAAGGACAATCCCAAAAGATTTTATAACTGCACTACAAGTGGGACCTGTTGGGTCCCAGCATCACACGGGAGGGCTGGTCCTCCAATGCAATATTCCACCTCTACACAAATTCCAATATTGGTGGCCAGTGGGGGTGGGGGAGGGGGCTTACAGGAGCGCTAGTATGGGTGTTGTGGGCTGAAGGGACTGGTTTCCTGAGGGCTAGTATGGACATTGTGGGCCGAATAGTTTATTGGGCTGGCGGCTCAGTCATTCAAGCCTGTTGTGCTGGCAGCTCACTCACTCACGGCTGGTGGGCTGGCAATTGACTCACAGCTATTCCTTGAAATTCCATTTCAAGCAGGATGCAAGGCCACCAAATTCAAGTGCAGTTTCATACCATTTCAAGGAAGGTGCAAGGCCACTAAAGACAGCAGTCGTAACATCTCCGAACTTCATCTTGCAGAGATGGGGTCACGCCCACACTTATTGGTTTTATAGACCCCCCCCCCCCCCACCAGAAGGGGCATGGCCTTCATGGTGTGATTGGCAGGAGAGAGAATCTCAACATTTTTTAAACACTAATATCTCTTTTATTTTTCATCGATGGGAAAAATCCTCAGTACCTGATGAGCAGAGGGGGACTGAGTAAGATGGCCAAAAGTCACAGCCGTACGTGGTAGCATTTTTTTCTAAAATTAATATAAAGCACAAACAGGAAGTGGTCAAGATTAGACTTTTAAGGCAACTTTAATTAGGCAAGGCAACTTTAATTAGGCAATACAGCTTTAGCATTAGGCAAGGCAACTTTAATTAGGCAATACAGCTTTAGCATTTCCAAACCAAAGGCAACACAGCTTTAGCATTTCCAAACCAAAGGCAACATAGCTTTAGCATTTCCAAACCAAAGACAACACAGGTTTAGCATTTCCAAACCAAAGCCAACACAGCTTTAGCTTTTACAAACCAAAGGCAACACAGCTTTAGCATTTACAAACCAAAGGCAACACAGCTTTTGCATTTACAAACTATATTTTCAAACCACATTAAGGACACTTACAGGTCAGTAAAACCACTCACAGTTTAGTAGACATGTGTTCAGTGTTATTCACAACTCAGACTGAGAGACGTGACCCTCTTGCTCCCCCATCTTGCAGAGACTGACTGAGGCACTCAATACTTCCGGGTTTTATAGCCCCTCCAGAAGGGGCGTGGCCTTCAGGAGAGATAATCTCAACATTTTTTAAACACTAATAACTCTTTTATTTTTCATTGATGGGAAAAATCCTCTTGTCCTGCGCAGCGGAGGGGGACTCTGAGTAAGATGGCCAAAAATCACAGCTGTAAGTGGCAGCGTTTTTTCTAAAATCAATATACAGAACAACAGGAAGTGGTCAAGATCAGACTTTTAGTAATATAAATAGATAAGGGGAAAAGTGTAACTAGAGAGAAAGTGGAACCGCTCAGGAACCAAAGCGGTCACCTCTGGAGGAGCGACAGGAGATGGGCAAGGTCCTAAATGAGTATTTCTCCTCTGTATTTAACAAGGAGAAAGACAGTAGGACGGACAAATTGGAGCAGTCATTGGAAGTGTCTTGAGAGCAGTCAGGGTTCCTGTCGTGTTTGAAGGTAGACAAATCTCCAAGGCCTGATCTGATATATCCAAGGACATTGTGGTAAACTAGAGAGAAAATTGCAGGAGCCCTTTTAGAAATTTACAAGTCGTCCTTAAATACAGGAGAGGTGCCAGAAGATTGGAGGGTGGCAAATGTTGTACCTCTTTTCAAGAAGCACTGCAGGAAAAATGCTGGGAATTATATTAACCATGTTTCTGCAATGGCCACAACATATAACCATATAACCATATAACAATTTACAGCACGGAAACAGGCCCTCTCGGCCCTTTCCAGTCCGTGCCGACCATTTGTTTTCCCCTAGTCCCATCTACTGCACTCAGACCATACCCCTCCATTCCCTTCACGTCCATATACCTATCCACTTTACTTTTTAAATGTTAAAATCGATCCTGCCTCCACCACTTCTGCTGGAAGCTCATTCCACACAGCCACCACCCTCTGAGTAAAGAAGTTCCCCCTCATGTTACCCCTAAACTTCTGTCCCCTTAATTTCTCATGTCATGCCCTCTTGTTTGAATCTTCCCTACCCTCAATGGGAAAAAAAAACGTATCCACGTCAACTCTGTCTATTCCTTTCATCATTTTAAAGACCTCAATCAAGTCCCCCCTAACCTTCTGCGCTCCAAAGAATAAAGACCTAACTTGTTCAACCTTTCTCTGTAACATAGTTGCTGGAACCCTGGCAACATTCTAGTAAATCTCCTCTGTACTCTCTTCTATTTTGTTGACATCCTTCCTATAAATTAGGCGACCAAAATTGTACACCATACTCCAGAATTGGTCTTACCAATGCCTTGTACAATTTTAAACATTACTTCCCTACTCCTATATTCAAATGCTCTGATTTATAAAGGCCCAGCACACCAAAGGCTTTCTTTACCACCCTATCTACATGCGATTCCACCTTCAGGAAACTATGCACAGTTATTCCTAGATCCCTCTGTTCCACAGCATTCCTCAATTCCCTACCATTTACCATGTACGTCCTATTTTGATTTGTCCTGCCAAAATGTAGCACTTCCACACTTAACAGCATTAAACTCCATCTGGCATCTTTCAGCCCACTTTTCCAAATGGCCCAAATCTCTTCTGTGGACTTTGAAAAATCTACTTCAATTATCCACAACACCACCTATCTTAGTATCATCTGCATACTTACTTATCCAATTTTCCACCCATCATCCAGATCATTGATGTACATGACAAACAACAGTGGACCCAACACCGATCCCTGAGGCACCCCATGGTCACCGTCTTCCAACCTGACAAACAGCATCCACCATTACTCTCTGACATCTCCCCATTCAGCCACTGTTGAATCCATCTTGCTACTCCGCCATTAACACCCAAAGATTGAACCTTCTTAACCAACCTTCCATGGGGAACCTTGTCAAAGGCCTTACTGAAATCCATATAGACAACATCCACGGCTTTACCCTCATCAGTTTCCCTAGTTACCGCTTCAAAAAATTCAAGAAGGTTTGTCAAACATGACCTTCCAGGCACAAATCCATGTTGACTGTTGCTGATCAGACCCTGTTATATCCAGATGCTTATATATATTATCTCTAATTATCCCTTTCCATTAATTTGCCCACCACTGACGTCAAACTAATAGGTCTATAATTGCTAGGTTATTCTTTGAACCCTTTTTAAACAATGGAACAACATGCGCAGTACGCCAATCCTCCGGCACTATTCCCGTTTCTAATGACATTTGAAATATTTCTGTCATAGCTCCTGCTATTTCTACACTAACTTCTCTCAATGTCCTAGGGATATCCTGTCAGGACCTGGAGACTTATCCACTTTTATATTTTTCAAAAGTGTCAGTACTTCCTCCTCTTTGAATCTCATAGTTTCCATAGCTACTCTACTTTTTCCCCTTAACTCACAGAGTTCAATATCCTTCTCCTTGGTGAAATACCGAAAAAAGAAATTGTTCAATATCTCCCCCATCACTTTTGGCTCTGCAGATAGCTGTCCATTTCTGGTTCTCTAATGGTCCAATTTTATCCTCGTTATCCTTTTGCTATTAATATTGCTGTAGAAAACCCTTTGGGTTTACTTTCACCTTTCTTGCCAAAGCAACCTCATATTCTTCTTTTAGCCTTCCTAATTTCTTTCTTAAGATTCAGGAGCCATTGGAAGAGGAGGAGGGGGAGGAGCGACACCCGACCGGTAAGGTTTAAAATCAAGCGCGGGGCTTGTTTTTTCAGAGGCCCACAGGAGCCGTTGGAAGAGGAGGAGGGGGAGGAGCGACACCCGACCGGTAAGGTTTAAAATCAAGCGCGGGGCTTGTTTTTACCTAAATCCATAACATTCCATTTGGGTTTTTTTTGAGGAAGCCGCTGATTGGTGGGAAGTGGACTAGGGTAAGCAGCTGATTGGCAGTCAGATCCCAGCAGTTTGTTGTGTACTTTGTATTGTGTTGCTATTGTATCCTGTGTAAGGGGGCAGTATGAAGGCAAGGGCAGTGTACTGTTCTGGATGTCAGATGTGGGAGGTCAGGGAATCTGATAGCCCTCCAGACATCCACATCTGCGCCAGGTGTGTTGAGATGGGGCTCCTAAAGGACTGTGTTAGGAACCTGGAGCAGCAGCTCGATGACCTCCGTCTGGTCAGGGAGAGTGAGGAGGTAATAGAGAGGAGCTACAGGGAGGTAGTCAACTCCCAGACCACAGGAGGCAGACAAGTGGGTCACAGTTAGGAAGGGCAAGGGGCAGAGGCAGGGGCTAGAGAGTACCCCTGTGGACCGTACACCTGGAAAATAGGTACTCGTGGTTTGAGTACGATTGGAGGGGACAGCCTAGCTGGGGGCAGCAACAGCGGCCGGGCCTCCGGCACAGAGACCGGCCCTGATGCTCAGAAGGGTAGCAAAAAGAGGAGGGCAAATTGTAATAGGGGACTCTATAGTTAGGGGTTGGGATAGGCGATTCTGTGGACGCAGTCGGGAGACCCGGATGGTAGTTTTGCCTCCCTGGTGCCAGGGTCTCGCATGTGTCAGAACGTGTCCAAAAGATTCTGATAAGGGAGGGAGAGGAGCCTGATGTTGTGGTTACACATAGGTACCAATGACATAGGCAGAAAATGTGACGAGGTCCTGAAGGGAGAATTTAGGGAGTTGGGGGGAAAGTTAAGGAGAAGGACCAAAAGGATAACGATTTCAGGATTACTGCCTGTGCCGCGTGACAGTGAGAGTAGGAATGATATGAGGTGGAGGATAAATGCGTGGCTGAGGGACTGGTGCAGTGGGCAGGGATTCAAGTTTCTTGATCACTGGGACCTCTTTTTGGGGAAGGCATGATCTGTACACAAAGGACGGGTTGCACTTGAACCCGAGGTGGACCAATATTCCTGGCAGGGAGATTTGCAAAGGCTACTGGGGAGACTTTAAACTAGAAAGGCTGGGGGGAGGGACTCGGTAGAGGGGGCTAGGGGTCAGGTGTGGGGCAAGAGGCAGAGAAGGGAAGCACTCGGTCCCAAAATGTAGGCGAGAAGATGAAAAAGATAATAGACAGAGAATAAGGGACGGTGGGTTTCTAAAATGTGTATATTTTAATGCTAGGAGCATTGTAAGTAAGGTGGATGAATTTAGAGCCTGGATTGACACCTGGAAATATGATGTTGTGGCAATCAGTGAAACATGGTTGCAGGAGGGCTGTGATTGGAAACTAAATATTCCAGGATTTCGTTGCTTCAGGTGTGATAGAATTGGAGGGACCAGAGGGGGAGGTGTTGCATTGCTTGTCAGAGAAGATATTACAGCAGTGCTTTTGGCAGGATAGATTAGAGGGCTCGTCTAGGGAGGCTATTTGGGTGGAACTGAGCGAAGTAGGGAACGGTGTGCAACACTTTTAGGGGTGTATTATAGACCGCCAAATGGGGAGCGAAAATTGGAAGAGCAAATATGTAGGAGATAGCAGATATTAGAAGTAAGCACAAGGTAGTGATTGTGGGAGATTTCAATTTTCCAAAAATAGACTGGGAAACACATTCTGTAAATGGGCTGGATGGTTTGGAGTTTGTAAAATGTGTGCAGGATAGTTTTTTTGCAGCAGTACATAGAGGTATCGCCCAGAGAAGGGGCAGTGCTGGACCTCCTGTTAGGAAATGAGGCAGGTCAGGTGACGGAGGTATGTGTTGGTGAGCACTTCGGGACCAGTGATCACAATACCATTAGTTTCAATATAATTATGGAGAGAGTCAGAACTGGACCTAGGGTGGAGATTTTTGATTGGATAAAGGCTAAACTTTGAGGGAATGCGTAAGGATTTTTAAAGGGGTGAATTGGGACACTTTGTTTCATGGGAAGGACGTAGAAGAGAAATGGAGGACATTTAAAGGGGGAATTGTAAGAGTACAGAATCTTTATGTCCCTGTTAGGTTGAAAGGAAATAGTAAAAATTGGAAAGAGCCATGGTTTTCAAGGGAAATTGGACACTTGCTTCGAAAAAAAGAGAGATATCTACAATGATTATAGGAGGCATGGAGTAAATGAGGTGCTAGAGGAGTATAAAGAATGTAAAAAGAATCTTAAGAAAGAAATTAGGAAGGCTAAAAGAAGATATGAGGTTGCTTTGGCAAGAAAGGTGAAAGTAAACCCAAAGGGTTTTTTAGGAGCACATGCTTAAGGACATGTGCTCCTATTGCAGTACTGCAAGGACATACTGGATCTATAACATCTTTATTGTTTTGCCCTGGCACCAGAGGAACAACACGATACCTGACGTCTACAGGTGCAGATGGGACCATATGCTTTTGGCAATGGAATACGGAGACTATAAAATTTAATGAACTTCCAGTAAAATTTACAGATAGATCCAGGCCAGCAAGTCAAATCTCCTGCTCTTCTTTCAGTTCTGGGGGGATGTTTATAGCAACTGGAAGTACAGATGATGTGATTAGGGTTTACTACTTGGGTTCCGGTTCACCAGAAAGGATTTCTGAGTTGGCATCACAACATCATAGTCCCAAACACCAATCCAGGCTCTGAGTTCATCTAAGTATATTTGTTTCTGTGTAGTTTATAGAAACATAGAAAATAGGTGCAGGAGGACGCCATTCGACCCTACGCTCAATCACAAGGATGTCCATCCTCAAATTAGGAGACCAAAACTGTACGCAATACTCCAGTTTGGTATTACCAGAGCCCTATACACCTGCCCTATATAATCTGCCCCCTTGTTTTTGCCACCAAAGTGGATAACCTCACATACTGCATATTATACTGCATCTGCCACGCATCTGCCCACTCACTCAACCTGTCCATGTCACCCTGCAACCTCCTTACATCCGCTTCACAGTTCACACTGACACAGCTTTGTGTCATCCGCAAACTTGCTAGTGTTGCTCCGAATTCCCTCTTCCAAATCATTAATATATATGGTAAACAGTTGCGGCCCCAACACCGAGTCTTGCGGCACTCCACTCGCCACTGCCTGCCATTCTGAAAATGACTCCTAGTCTTTGCTTCCTGTCTGCCAACCAATTTTCTATCCACGTCAACACCCTACCCCCAATACCATGTGCTCTAACTTTAGTCACCAGTCTCTGTGCGGGACCTTATCAAAGGCTTTCTGAAAGTCTAGATATGCTACATCCAATGGCACCCCTTCATCCATTTTACTTGTCACATCCTCAAAAAATTCCAGAAGATTAGTCAAGCATGATTTTCCTTTCATTGATTATCTCTCCACTTCTAGTAATTGTTCTTTCTTATCTGTCTTTTGTACTTTTGATGCTCTTCATTACAATACTGTGGAGGTATTGTTACAATATTGAATGATTTATATGTATTTTCCAATTCATGGACAGCAGTAAAAGTGGAACTGGTTCATTACCTGCGTAATCCACAAAAATAGTGTGAAGATGTTCTCAAGGTTTGCTGAAACTTTACACCCAATTGAAATAGGCACCCAAGAAGGCCAATTAGCCCATTATATCAATATTGTCTCTCAGAGCAATCTCATTCTTCCACATGTCCCAGTAGCTAATCTCCTTCACATTCCAATTAATTCTCCTGCCACTAATTTACACAAGGGTAATTTACAATAGCAAATTGACATACCAGCCAGCATGTATTAAGACTTGAAAAGAAACACATGCAGTCACAGGAAGAACATGTAAGTTCCAAATTGGCAGCATGGAAGATGATGATTTCATTTTATCAAAATACATAAATATTTTCCTTACAACACAATAAATACTGAATTCAACATTCAGTCACTGCCTGACCGTAAGTATGATTTATCAGGTGGCTACTTGAGTTTAAGTTAATTTATTAAGACTATATTTTTCATGTTTTCCAAGTTGGTTTATAGGCATCTAAGCTTATTTTTCAATATACAATTATTTATTTTCTACACAGGTAATCCAGAACCAGAAGTAATCTGGTACAAAGGCGACAAGGAGCTCACCAAACCTCTTGAACCGACTAAGTATGAAACATTAAAGGATGGCAAAGTTCACACACTCAGAATATTCAGGTGAATGGTTATCCTCAATGAAATTTACAGAACACTACATCACTCAGCCCGTCATTCGATGCCTGCTAAAAATGAATTTAAGGTTAACTCTATTCCCAGCTCTTGGTCCATAGTTCAGCGAGTTAACATAGAAACATAGAAAATAGGTGCAGGAGTAGACCATTCAGCCCTTCGAGCCAGCACCGCCATTCAATTTGATCACGGCTGATCATCCAAAATCAGTACCCCGCTCCTGCTTTCTTCTCATATGCCTTGATTCCGTTAGCCCTAAGAGCTATATCTAACTCTCCCTGGAAAACATCCAGTGAATTGTCCTCCACTGCCTTCTGTGGCAAAGAATTCCACAGATTCACAACTCTCTGGGTGCAAAATTTTTCCTCATCTCAGTCCTAAATAGCCTACGCCTTATTCTTAAACTGTGACCCCTGGTTCTGGACTCCCCCAACATTGGGAACATTTTTCCTGCATCTAGCCTGTCGAATCCCTTAAGATTTTTATATGTTTCTATAAGATCCCCTCTCATCCTTCTAAATTCCAGTGAATTTTCCGAGTTATAACATTTCAAGGGTTTATCGAGGTAATTTTATACGTGATCAGGGTTTCTGCCTCACAAACCCTTTCAGAGAGTAAGTTCCAACCCCCTACCACAGATTGCGTGTAATATTTTATCTCAATTCCCTTCTAAATTAAGCATATCATTTATACCCTCAAGTTACTGATTTATCTGCTAAGGGAAATAGGACTTTTCTGTTTATACTATTCCTAACGTTATACATCTTGATTAAATTTTCCCTCAATCTCCATAGACAACAACCCAAACTGAATAATTCTGTCCTTAACCATATAACCATATAACAATTACAGCACGGAAACAGGCCCTCTCGGCCCTTCCAGTCCGTGCCGACCATTTGTTTTCCCCATTTCTCCTTTGTTTTCCCAACATTCTCCTTTGTTTTCCCAACATTTCTCCTTGAAATGTTGTTAAATCTCCTAAACACCTTCCCTGGTACTATCACATTTTACACAGCCAATGTTTCCACTCTCCATTTCAAGAAATGATTTTCACATCATCGCTATCTGCTGAACAAAACAATTTCATTATTTTGAACATACCAACAAATCTCCCCTGAGCCCTTACTCATTTCTCCACATGATTGAAACCCCCTCATCTCAGAAATACTTCTGAAAACCTTATGTGCTTTCCAAGTTTAATATTAGTTTAGACATACAGCCTGAAAACAGGCCCTTCAGTCCAACAAGTCCACACCGACTTTTGTTCACCCAATCACACTAGTTGTACGCTATCCCACTTCTCATCCATGCCTACACATTAGGGGTAACTTACAGAGGCTACAATCGCACATGTCTTTGGAATTTCAAGAGTAAACCAGAGCACTCAGAAGAAACCCATGGGGTCACAGGGAGAATATACAAACTCCACATACACTGCACCAGAGGTGATGATTGAACCAAGGTCTCTGGCACTGTGAAGCAGCACCTCTACCAGCTGTACCAATGCGTGTCTAGATATATTCTCCAAACCTCGGTGTAGAGAACATAATTGTGAAGTGAAAAAATCCAAAGTGTTGTTCATGAAGTTGCAGTGCAGCTCCTTTCCTCTTGCACTCTGTGGGAAATGAACCCATTTATCATAGAACATAAAAAATAGAAGTGTTCAGCACAGGAACTGGCTTCACATGTCCCTGCCAAGCATGATGCCAAGTTAACATAATCTCCTCTGCCTGCATGTGATCCATATCCTCCATTCCCTACATATCCATGTGCCAATCTAAAAGTCCTTAATACATCTGCCTCCACCACCACCCATGGCAGCACATTTCAGGGATTCAGCACTCTGTGTAAAAAATTGGCCTGCATATCCCCTTTAAACTTTGCTCTTTTCACCTTAAAGCCACGCCTTCCAGTCTTTGATATTTCCACCCCGAGAGAATGGTCCTGACTGGCTACCCTAGCAATGCCTCTCATAATTTTATATACTTAGAAACATAGAAACATAGAAAATAGGCACAGGAGCAGGCCATTCCGCCCTTCGAGCCTGCACCGCCATTCAATATGATCATGGCTGATCATCCAACTCAGTATCCTGTACCTGCCTTCTCTCCATACCCCCTGATCCCTTTAGGCACACAGGCCACACCTAACTCCCTCTTAAATATACTTCTATCGCCTCTCCTCAAGCTGCACCATTTTAGAGAAACCAATCCAAATTTGTCTGACCTCTTCATGTAGCTAATACCTACTAATCCTGGCAGCATTCTGATATAATGTTAACATCGTGCATTATTAAGTTCACTGTGAACTTGAACTTCATAGATTTCTGCATACGAACACTGGGTTTGTTATATTCCTGCACCACTTAAAATTGTAGCATTCATTACAGTTAATCCAATCATTTTTCTTACCCAAGGGCACCACAGCAAAACCCAAACCCTTAGGATAATGGTGCTGCTGCAGCTGCACCATTGGATATAACTCAAATTAGCCTTGAGCAAGCTAAAACATACAAACACACTGCTGGTCCATTTTAATTTTAGGATTTTAGACATTAAGTTGGAAAGCGTACAGAAAAGATTTATGATGATGTTGCCAGGACTCGGGGGATTGAGGTGTACGGAGAGATTGAGTAGTTAGGACTTTAATCCTTGTCTTGCAGGAGACAGTGTGTGATCTTATGGAGATGTGGAAAATCATGAAGGGTGTGGATAGGGTGAAAGCAAACCATTTTTTTCACAGGGTTGGGGAAACAAGAACAAGAGAACATAGATTTGAATTGAGTGCGAAAAGATGTGCGAAAAGAACCTGAGGAGAATACTTTTTAACATAGAGGGTGGATATATGGAACGAGCTACTCAGGGAAGTAATAAACCAGGTGCAATAATAGCATTTAGAAGACATTTGGACAGGTGAATGGATGCAAGGGGTTGGAGAGATATGGGTGAAATGTGGACAAATTGGACTAGTTTAGTTGGGCCATCTTCATTGGTGTGAACGAGTTGGGCCAAAGGGCCTGTTTCCATATTGTATGCCTCCGCGACTATAGATGACACAAAGTTTGTTTTTTAATGTTGCGTATTTATGTAAAGGGAATTCACATTGAGAAAGGTCATAGAAACACACTCATTTGTAACGTTTATAGGGAAATTGCATACCTATTTCAAAGTTTGGTTTAGTTTAAAGACACAGTGTGGAAACAGGCCCTCCAACCCACCAAATCTGCGGCAACCTGCGATCTCTGTACACTAGCATTATCCTACACACTAAAGACAATTTACAATTTTTACCAACGCCAATTAATCTACTAACCTGTACATCATTAGAGTGTGGGAAGAAACCGGAGAACCCAAGGAAAACTCACATGGTCACGGAGAGAGCGTACAAACTCTGTCCAGACAACACCCATAGTCATGATCGAACCGGGTCTCCGGTGCTGTAAGGCAGCAACTCGACCGTTGCGCCAGCATGCTTCCCATAAAATGCAAGGCCATGGCAATCTGCACAGGAGATGGGATAATTGAATAGCTCTTTAAAAGAACTGGTCTGGTGCTGGTAGGCTGAATGATCTCCTCTGTCCTTTACTATACTGTGACTTTGACCTTGTGTTTGAGACGCCTTGCTAATTTTATGCTAAAGTGTATGCACTTCAATTTTGTCTGCAAAGGTTAAGGTCTGCTTACGTAAAGGTCGTGCATTACCCAAGAACTCCATGCAAGTTTTTGACCTGATGTTATTTTCAGAATTCATCCAAGCATCTTTGCATGTGAAAAAATTCCTAAGACTGTTTTGGCTTCCTTCTAAAATGCATCGACTAGTGATGGTGTCTTATTTCCTGTCAAGGCAAGTGCTGTAAATGGAGTGTATATGCAGGATGGGCCACCTGTTGGCTTTAGTCTTATACGTACTTGACGAAATTGTCATCAATCGCAAAAACATGCAATATGATAGATATTTGTATCAGCCTTTATTTGGACTGAAAAAGGTCACATACTCAGAGTGCATGCCAGAAGTCAGAAGACACACACAAATTTGAGTCCTAGGCTTTAGCAGTTGCCTTGGGATTTATGTCCTATCCAATGAGCTGCAGCTGACAATCAGACCACAGAGGCAACTTGAGCTGAGAGAGGATAGATTTAAAAGGGATCCAAGGGGAAACCTTTTCACACAGAGGTTAGTACACATATGGAACGAGCTGCCAGAGGAAGCGGTGGAGGCAGATACAATTAGAACATTCAAAGGACACTTGGACAGATACTGAAGGGCCTGTTTCTGCGCTGTATTGCTCTATTGCTTAGCAGTTCCACAGAGTGTAAATGCACTGTCCTACTCTATTGCATTAATCCTAATGAAGGGCGGGAATGGGTAAATGGAGCAGAGCTTTGGTGACTTAATGATACATTAATGATTGAAATGAAGGGATTAAAAGTAACATTAGCAAATTTGCAGATGACACAAAGCTGGGTGGCAGTGTGAACTGTCAGGAAGATGCTATGAGGATGCAAGGTGACATAGACAGACAGGTTGGGTGAGTGGGCAGATGCATGGCAGATGCAATTTAATGTGGATAAATGTGAGATTATCCACTTTGGTGGCAAAACAGGAAGATAGATTGTTATCTAAATGGTGTCAAATTGGGAAAAGGGGAAGTACAATGAGTACTGGGGTTCCTTGTTCATCAGTTACTAAAAGTAAGCATGCAGGTATGGCAGGCAGTGAAGCAAGCGAATGGCATGCTGGCCTTCATAACAAGAGGAGTTGAGTATAGGAGCAAAGAGATCCTTCTGCAGTTGTACAGGGCCCTAGTGAGTATTGTGTGCAGTTTGGTCTCAAAATTTGAGGAAGGACATTCTTGCTACTGAGGGAGTGCAGCGCTGGTTCACGAGGTAAATTCCCAGGATGGTGGGACTGTCATATGTTGATAGAATGGAGCGGCTGGGCTTATATACTCTGGAATTTACACCTGGAGTATTGCATACAGTTCTGGTCTCCAAATCTGAGGAAGGACATTATTGCCATGGAGTGCAGAGAAGGTTCACCAGACTGATTCCTGGGATTTCAGGACTGTCTTTGAAGAAAGACTGGATAGACTCGGTTTATACTCTCTAGAATGTAGGAGATTGAGGGGGGATCTCATAGAAACTTACAAAATTCTTAAGGGGTTGGACAGGCTAGATGCAGGAAGATTGTTCCCGATGTTGGGGAAGTCCAGGACAAGGGGTCACAGCTTAAGGATAAGGGGGAAATCCTTTAAGACTGAGATGAGAAATACTTTTTTCACACAGAGAGTGGTGAGTCTCTGGAACTCTCTGCCACAGAGGGTAGTTGAGGCCAGTTCATTGGCTATATTTAAGAGGGAGTTAGATGTTGCCCTTGTGGCTAAGGGGATCAGGGGGTATGGAGAGAAGGCAGGTACGGGACTTACTGAGTTGGATGATCAGCCATGATCATATTGAAAGGCGGTGCAGGCTCGAAGGCCCGAATGGCCTACTCCTGCACCTAATTTCTATGTTTCTATGTCTATGTTTCTATGATTGGGTTAACATATGATGAGCATTTGAAAATGTTGAGCCTGTACTCATTGGAGATTAGAAGGATGTGGGGTGATTTCATTGAAACATACCGGATAGTGAAAGGTCTGGATAGAGAGGGAGCAGAAAGGTTGTTTCCAGTAATGGAAGAGTCTGGGACCAGAGGGCACAGCCTCAGATTAAGGGGAAGTACCTTTGGAATAGAGATGATGAAGAAAGTGTTTAGCCAGGTGGTGGTGAATGTGTGGAATTCATGCCACATGTGACCTGTTGTGGAGCTAAGACATTGAGTATATTTAAGCCAGAGATTGATGGGCTCTTGATTAGAAAGGTGTCAAAGGTTACGGGGAGAGGGCATGAGAACGGGGGGGGGGGGGGGGGGGGGGGGGGGGGGGGGGGGGGGGGGGGGGGGCCCTAAATACTCGGGCAAAAATAGAAATCCCTCTCTGATTGTATGGTGGAGTACACTCGATGGGCTGAATGGCCTTGTTCTGATCCTATGTCTTATGGTATTTTTTACAATGATTTGCTGACAGTCCGTCGCCCACGCCCCTTAAGGTAGCTGCTGCTGCTATAATAGCAGCCCAGGGTCTGGGTGGGTTTGGGGCCGATTTCTGAGGTGGGGCGCGCTTGGTCTTGGTCTCACTTTTGGGAGGAACAATGTGGTTGCTGTGGGCCGGTGGCCACACCAATATTTTGTCTGGACTGGAAGATGTATCAATTATGGATAAGGTCTGCTCAACGGCCAGCTGTGATGTTGCTTGCACTTGCGGCCCTGGGGAGGGTTAGAGGGTGTCGCATTCCTGGTGGATTTGTGTTCAAGAGCTTGGCGGATTCAGACTATCTTAGTCCCCTCACATGATTGACAATTATAACTGCAACAATTATGCCATAGAGTAACTATGTTTGTGGTTATGATGCCCATACCTTTGAGCACCAGTGTACCAATATTCCGTTCCTTGCCAGTGTGTTAAGCTAAGTGTAGGGGTTTTCTTAATAAGGCCTGTCCTCTGGTATAGGTAAGAGCTCGTCCCGAGTTTTTAAAAAATACAACAAAAACGCGGGGTATGCACGTAGTTGGGTCGTGGGCGGGGGGTTCTTCGGTAGCTGTCGGGAAGGCGCCGTCGTGTAGTGGCGTCGTTTATGCTAGGTAGCCAGGTCCCACGGTTTTTGGTTCCATTCCAAGAGTATTCATCCCGAGTTTTTAAACAATCAAAATATCTATCTTGTGGTATAAGCCACGGTGGACATGAGCATTACCGCGGGCACTTTAAGGTCGGAGCTCGGGAATGGCACTCTTAAGCGGCTCACTCGTATATCGTCCATATATTGGCATGTTTCAGGAAGACTCGCTAACGGCAGGTTTAAGCAAAAGGAAAAAAGACTCGTGAAGAATAAGATTTTAACACTGTTTTTGAAAAAAAGGTCTCCACGAGAAGCCCTCCGCTGTACCAACAAAGTGGCTACTACAGTTTAATTATGAAGCTTCACAATCAGGAAGCAAACTCAGCGAGTGAGAGATGATCATTGGATATGAATAACTCAGTACCGTGTGCGTTTGTTGCAGGTGCTTTAACGCGGCTGAAGATACTTACGGGGATAAACTTGCGAAGGGGGGTTAAGCTTTGTTGATAGGACGTGTAGTGAAGATTTTTCATAGACAGGTAGTTATGAAAAATATAGGTATGCAAACG